>CAUYUD010153857.1:0-23307 GCA_963575295.1 Alouatta caraya | reverse complement strand
CCCAGCTAATTTTTGTATTTTTAGTAGAGACTGGGTTTCACCATGTTGACCAGGATGGTCTCGATCTCTTGACCTCGTGATCCACCCGCCTCGGCCTCCCAAAGTGCTGGGATTACAGGCGTGAGCCACCGCGCCCGGCCTCAAACACTGTTAACATAAAAATAAGGAAAGAAAGGGAGACCTGGAGGGACCTTGCAAACAAATAATGAAGTGGAACAGAGTGACTTAAGAAAACACACTCCTCTTTTGGTACAAAAATACATGACAGAGGTCAAAGAGGACTAGGTAGAGATAGGGCTATGAGTCTTTGCTCTTGGCTAAATAAATATTCAAATATTTCCTATATTTATATTGAAAAACTGAATACTAAACTGAAAATTGAACATTTACTCTAATTTCTCTAATTTATTCTATTAATATATTTTGAAATTACTGCAGACCACAAAAGGTTAGCCTATGTAAACCTCATAAGCTGCATGCTAGTTTCGTGCATCAGCCGTTTTCCCTTTTGCAAATTGTTTATTCATGTTTTTTTCTCTATTCGTTATTGGTAGGTTCATAAATCAGTTACATTCCTCGTAGTCTTCTAAGATAACTATTCCTTTTGTGTATTTGGGTTCTGCTCCACATCAATATACCACAAATTCGAAAAATAAATGAAAAGAAATAAATTATAATAGTTTTAAGTTAAAAGCAAAATAAAATAAATTCATTAGTATTAACCATTTTTGTTTATATGATACAAATATATCCTGGATTTCACTTGTCTTTTGACTAAAATACAAACTTTTAGACAATAGTATTAATATTTTTCTTAATGCCTTGCTTTTGATGTGTTTAATGTCATCACAAAAATTGTTCAACCAATTAGATTCTTATTTAAAATGTAAATTATTAGAAGATATTCTAGACATGTAAAAATGTTCAAAAAGTCATCTAACCAAAAACAATATGCTCATTCTATGTGGATTAAGAGATAAAATGCTGCCAGTATATGTTAAGTCCTTTGTAAACTTCTTTGCAGTTTCATTCCTCTCCCATGTAGCCAGAGGTAGATACTCTGGATTTTGCAGCTTGATGTTTGTTACTCCCAAACATTAATTTTACCTTTTTATTATCAATGTGCAACTAGGGGAGCTACCATCCAGGAGTAGCCTAAATAAATGTCGTAATTTGTGGCTTTTCAGATCACATGGATTATACAACTTTGAACCCTAAATGTATGCTGAATGTTCCTGAAGTCCTGTTCCCAGTCTCCCTAATAGTCATTAAAATTAGAATCTTACTCCTAAGGTTAGTTTCAGTCTGGTTTTGATTCTGATTTGTGGTTTCTTTATTCTTTTCTTCAGTTTTTCTTTCATTTTCCTTTCCTCCCTGAAATTCCACTTTATGAGGTTGGGAAAAACAATTATTTGTTCATAACATCTAGTTTAGAACATTAGCCTTCACTCCTTGATATTTTTATTCATTGAGATCTATCTTTAAGGAAGAAATGTAAAATCCTCCATTCTCACCTCCCCTTCCACCCACTCCCCACCCCAAGACTTTATGAAATTGTTGTTAGAATTAGAAAAGACTGTTTAGTGCCAGGGCTATAAACAAACGATTCTGATGCAGATTTAGTTAATGACATAGCAAAGTATGCATAGTCCATTACTCCATACAGGACTTGTGCTGCAAGTTCCCTATTTTCGATATGGAACTACAAAGAAGTGAAGCTTAGTTCAAAGGTACGGAGGTTCCAAGTAGCATGAATGTCCTTATGAGTATCAACTTCATCAGTGGTGAATAGGCTAGACTATCTCAGAATAAAAAGATGGATTGTCTCCTTCAGCATTTGATTTTGTCAGTACAAAAATTATATATGTCTGGTGATATCAGTGTCTTATTTCTTCTAATTATATATATAGTGAAGAGTAAATTAAGTATTGGTGAAGGAAAACAGATATAACGTTAAGTCTTGTGTTTTAAGCATTTTAATTTAATAGTGTGAGTTAATTTTTATGGTAAGTGAAGACATTAATGTTTCAAAAATGATGTGATTTGAGGTGATGTTTAGAAATCTGTATCAAACAAGAGGAACTTGGATTGCTTTACTGAAAAATTAGAAATAAGAGGAAAGAGATCATCATCAAAATTTAGTTATTTAAAGCCTTTTTTATAAATGAAAACTTTTTTTACTATTACCTAAGTACACTGTAGACATTTCAGAAAGTACATTTCAGAAATTCCAACAATCTACTCCAAAACTGAAGTTCCAATACCCACTAAGCTCAGCAATAGAGTTGACTGTATTTGCTTCAGATTACTTCTTCTACGATACCCCTAAAGACCTATCACATTACTCCTGGGATATAGATATATATATACATATATATGCTATATGTGTATGTGTGTGTGTGTGTGTGTGTGTGTGTGCATACTATGTATATATACACACACACAAATATATATACACATATATATGAACTTAAGAGCAGTTATCTCTAAATGGTGACTATTATATACACACACATATATATATATATATATATATAAATGGTGAACATTTATATAATAGTTACCATTTAGAGATAACTGCTCCTAAGTTCACATGTATGTGTGTATGTGTGTATATGTGTGTGTATATATATATATATATATATATATAATGTTTTTATAGAACACACAAATATAGGAATAAAAATATATGAATTTGGAAATTTTTATTTAGAAAAATAGTTATCACTCTGATTTTACACTTTGTAAGCATTCATTGAGAAAATAACTTTGTGGTGTCCACAGGTGTAAATGGAAATCACTCCTCAGCTAACAGCAATCTCATGATAAGAGGATACAAAAGCAAAAATAAAATTACAAAATGTTTATTTTGCAAAGAAAATAAGTTAGATTTGGCTCACTAAAACCTGAAGTAGTGGTAGAAAGACCATGAATAAGACTGTAGTAATTGGGGATCTAAGTGTGACATAGTCAGTACAAATATTGCCTATGGCAGAGAATGACTGATGGATGTTAGAGCAATGGTTTCTAATATACAATTTCAAGTTATTTTGCTGGACTGCATTCATCCTTTGTTATCTCACAACTAATAAAGATCAGCTACTCTTCCTTTCTTCAATATGTTTATTGTCTACAATATAACTGGAGCAGTGTTGGCTATAAAGTGAAACTTACCTTTACAAAGCTTGCAGTTTAGCAGGAGAGATAGAAATTAATCAAACAATTATGCAAGCAAATATAAAATAACTCTCAACAATTTTGCCGTGGTGAGGTATAATAAGCTCTGAGAGCACATGACAGAAGGATTTAAACTATAGGAAAAATGAGCTTTGTGAAAGAAGCCCTACTTCCACATGATGTGGAGAAATGACAGACATCGGGCCACATAAGCTGGGGAGAAAAAGCTGTGAGCAGATCTCCGGGATGACCACTTGCCATGGTCAGGGGAGCGGATGTGATGAGTGGTAAGATCTGTCTTTCCCCGCTGTGCACACTGCCTTCTGTCCTTACTTCTTCTGGTCCCTGCTGTTACAGAATGCAAGCAAATAGTAAAAGAAAAGATGGGAACTTCTCACTTATTATTGCAGTAGATTCCCCTTTGGTACCCAATGAACTATGTTTGGCTTGTGTTCCATTTTTCTCAGTTCACCATGAATCTTTTATTTTGAAAAATACTCCTTTAAATTTTAAAGAGCTGGAGCTTTTCTACTTTCCAGTGATGATATTAGATGACTTTTTATATTGATTGAGTTATTTCAAAGTGAAATTTAGATATCTAAGAGAGTCAAGTGTCTTGTCCCAGAAGCACCACTCTTTATATTTGATTTTTAAAAGCATTTTAAATAGAAATATTTATGAAGAATTTGTGAGCTCATGGGAATGGAAGTAATAATAAAATCAGGGAGCAGGGAAATAAATCAATTTTGAGAATCATTTCAAATTTAAAAAAGATTTCCTTTCTCTAAATTTAAAGGACATTCTAAATAGGAAATCAAAAAGAGGGAAATGTTTCCACAAATTGATTGGATGATTATTTTCTTGTTGGGAAAAAATGATACTGTCAAAGGAGTAGAAGCTGTTAAAGTCTCAGAACTCGCTTGAAAAGAGAAGATAATAACCCATTAGTGTCTTTGATAGTGATTTTGTTAAAATTTTTAAAAGGGAAACTTGGCGTGAAGAAACATAATTGCCTCCATGGAATTTAAGACTTCAATTTTAAGTCATCTAAGATACAAAAAAGCTCCCTAGGCATCAAAATTAAGCCAAGAAAAGTGCCTACAAACACAGCCATCTATCATTAATTAAAAAGTAAACATTTCAGTTGGGTGTGTCTTGTTTTTCTCTAACATCATAAAGTAGTCGAAGAGAGGGCATTTTCTTTTTGCAGATAAGTTAAAATATAATTAAAACATGTAGACCTCTTTTAGAGCAATGAAAATTTATTTCTTTAATATTTTTAAATTCTCAAGTAATGTATCATGAATATAGTACTTCTTTTAGAATGTTGAATTGTCTTAAGTAGAATTATTTTGATTAAAAATCTTCCCTCACAATGCAATGATTCTGTTGGATCTATCTTCACTCAGGCCAGTCTGACTAAGCTTGCTTAATCCATGGGAAATTCCAACAATCTACTCTGTAACTGAAGTTCCAACAGCCACCACGTTGAACAATAGAATTGACTGTATTTGCTTTAGATCACTCCTTCCATGAAGCTTCTAATGACCTACCACATCACTCTTGGGAAAACAGGGAAGTAGCTGATGTAACAAATATGAAAAAATTCAAAAACAAACAAATAATGCTTAATTCATGATGCTACGTATTACTCCTGATGGGATTTTGTATCTGCATTTTTTCTTCTTTTTCACTACTGACATTAAAGTTAAATTATAAGTTCAATCAAGGGAGGAGAGGAAGAGAGGCTGATTAACAGGTACACATAGATAGAAGGAAAAAATTCTAGTGTTCAATAACACAGAAAGGGGATTATTGATAACAATAACTTAATGTATATTTCAAAATAGATAGAAGATTTAAGGTGTTCCTAACACAAAGAAGTGATAAACATTCAAGGAGATGGATATCTTAATGCCCTGGTTTGATCATGATACAATGCATGCATGTATCAAAATATTACATGCATCCCATAAATATGTATGATTATTATGTGTCAATACATTTTTAGAATATTTAAATGACTTAGGAACTTACAATAATCACCAACTAGTCAAAATTATACCCTTCTAATATTTACTTCCTAATCACTTTGTGTGATGTTTTGATATGTTATTTTTAACTTTGAATGACATTATCAGGAATATCTAGGCTAGTTGAAGAAATATTTAGTCCTTGTACAGTATGACATGTCATTTTATTCTGAGCCTGATTAAGTTTCACTTCAAAGAAACAGCATCCATTTTTCAATTTTGTATTTTTTTTTATACTTGGTGATCATTTTTCAAATTTCCAGGTAATCCACTGATGTAATAGAAAAAATTTAACAGAAACAGTCTGAATGCCAAAAACTAATACAAGGCTGGGTGTGGTGGCTCACTCCTGTAATCCCAGCACTTTGAGAGGCCGAGGTGGGTGGATCACAAGGTCAAGAGATCAAGACCATCCTGGTCAATGTGGTGAAACCCTGTCTCTACTGAAAAATACAAAAATTACCTCTGCGTGGTGGTGCGCACCTGTAGTCCCAGCTACTCATGAAGCTGAGGCAAAAGAATCACTTGAATCCAGGAGGTGAAGGTTAGAATGAGTCGGGATCCTGTCACTCCACTCCAGCCTGGCAACAGAGCTAGACTCCATCTCAAAAAAAAAAAAAAAAAAAAACTAATAAAAAGTATAAACAAAGCAGTTGTAATTGATATATAAAAGAAGATAAGAGGTATACAAGATAAGCATTATCACAATTTTACAAGAAGATTAAAATACCCTGGAAGTAAACATTAAAATATTGGGCTAAGAAAAATTATTTAAAATATTTTATGTTTGTGTGCAATAATTTAGGCTGAAATATATATTTAAAAATAATTCTGAAAAGTAAAAAGTTATATATATGAAAAGAATTTCCACTTGGATTAACTTTATTCCAAAATCTAACTGTTAAATTTCTTGGTTTCTGGCTGGCATTTTGGACATTGTTAATTACACCTTACCAAGAAATTATGGTTTCTCTAAAAAAAAAAATCACACTAGTCAATATCACACTGAGCAATAACTTTTTTTTTTTTCAAAACAATTGAAACAGCACAAATTATTATTTTCTTCCCTTTTTTGGCCCAATGCACTCTTGATGCTATTGATTCCATCATCAGATGAACAATGTTACTGAGTAATTTTTTAAGAAGAGCATTATTAGTATTCCACCAACCTGAAAATCTCAGCTGAGTGAGGAATATATTTTAAGTATAAAAATGTATGATTTCAAATGTATGTTCCTTTAAAAATGCCAAATACCATTTTCCAAATCATGTTTTCTTTTTTTTAACACATTAAGGGTAAAGCTGCAAAGTTAAAAATAAGTATAAATATACATTTTATAGGAAAGTTTTCTTTTTTGATAAAATGGAATCTTAGAGCTGTAATAGAGCTAAATAAGGAAAGGAACAGCATATAAAAACAAAGAAATGTGACTAAAAGTTGCAATTAATATATTTCCCCATTACCTAAAACTGACCCACTTAATTTGTCATTGGAATATCCATGTAGTTTAATATTTGTGTTAGATATGGTATTTATGTGTTAAATGAGTATTATTGTTATTTGTTGCATAAATATAAGCCATCATGGGTTGGTAGACCTCTGCGGAGTGCTGCACCCCTCTGTTCTAGTCTTATTTGATACTATGTGAAACACACAAACTGTCAACTAAGTTCTCACTTTTATGCATGGTTAAATCAAGAAGACAACTAGAAATAACTTTTTTATTCCTTTTCTGATACTCTCCAGACTATTTTTCACTAAAACCTCTTTTTCAAGGCCAGTCTTCAAGAGAGTGCTCGGTAAGACAGTGAGCTAGGACAAAGTTCATAAAAAGAAGTACTTTCTTCCAGTACTCAGGTATGGTGGATGTAACAATAGATGCTATTTTCCCTCAGTCACTTTATGTATATTTTTTGGAAAATTGCTGCAAATATATTTTTTAAAGTATTTTGTTGGTTCTCAAATACAATTTTCAGTCAAATTCATACATAAACACCTTTAATACACACACGTTTAACACACACATATACATGTATTTGTAATTGTAATCATTTATATCACTTCCTTTCACTTAATTGTACTCTATGAGAAGTACCTTTCACAATTTTTTTCGTATATCTAAACAGAAAACTAAAATCATTGTGAACAAGTTAATAAATAGTAAGATACCTTGGATAGTTTGATTACTAGGGAGGAAAAATAGTACTTAGTATTCAGTCTCATTGTACAAGGTTTCAACCCGAAGCCATTTCCTTTTTCTTATTTTACTATTTTCAATGGATTTTTTTATCTTCTCTGTCAGTTTTAATAGTAATAGCAGCAGCAATTTTTTTAAGTCCTCAGTGAGAATGTGTTAATTATTACAACAGAGAATTTTTATTCCAGGAGTAGGGCAAGCAGAAATAACTCCAAACTTTCCTTGCTACAAAACATATATATAATACTATGTTGGGTGGGGGTGTGGGACAATATATCATAAAGAGTATGTGCTTGTACTTAAATCAAAGAAAGGTAACTGAAGAGAAGGAAAAAATAAGACAGGAAAATTAAACCAAGGAAGTAGACAGAGGTGCCAATTCAGTGGCTCCAGGAAGTTGGACCAGAGTCTATCATCTATCTATTTTTCCTAAGCCATTTGAGAGTTTATCATATACGTCATATTCCCATAGGATATTTAACGTCTTTGAAAAAAAATTCCAGAACCAGTAGAGCAATAATTGATAACTTTTTCAATAAAATATTACACTATCAACTTTCTTAATAGCATAGAGGACGCTATTTTCACAAATGATGACATGAAATTGAAAAGTGACTCAATAGGTCAGACTGTGATTGTGACACAGCTTTAATGATATCCTGAATTTACTTTGCTTACTTTTTTCCACTTATGTTTGTACAAAGCGATATATAAATCAAGATCCATCTGAAGACTTGTTTATTAAATATGAAACAAAATTCTGTATAAAAATGTTTTGTCAGCATTTAATTAGCAGCAGTTTTTTCTGTATTGATTTAAAATAAGTGTAATAGATAATTATATTAGATTTGATAAAATATAGGTATTTATGCTCTTCAACACTCGATATGATTGTCTAAGATACACAGTTTTCCCAGCGAACCTCCTCTATTGCTGATGGGAGCATGTAAGGTTAACCGACATGCTCCTGCCCTCTGCAGCTCTCTATAGCTATAGAAATTCGCTCTAAGTTGTTTTTCCTTGTGGTTATTTCTTCTCATTCTCCCGCTTGGCTTGTGCCTATCTCTTCTGGTCACATAAAGGCTACTCTGATCATGTAGCATTCATCAGGAATTTTATCAGGCAATGCCCAAAGCCAATGAGCAGGGTACTGCCATGGCACACATCACCTACTTCTGCTATTGTCTCAGTAATAACGTCCACTAAAATCTGTACCTCATATTTCCTACTTTTCTAACTTTGAAGAAGGCTCTTTAATGCTAAACTCAGCCTGCCCAAAGTTTATACTGTTAGGGAATATTCAAATGAAGAAAAAAGATACTAGCGTTAGACTCAAGCATGCTTTGTTAAGTTATCTGCCCTTATGGTATCACACATCCAAAATTTTAATTAATTGAACTTAAATTTTCTTTCAAGAAAGGAGAGACCAGGCACGGTGGCTCACACTGTAATCCCAGCACTTTGGGAGGCTGAGGTAGGCAGATCCCTTGAGGCGGGGAATTTGAGACCAGCCTGGCCAACATGGGGAAACCCCTTTTCTACTAAAAGTACAAAAGGTTCGCCAGGCACGGTGGTTCATGCACCTGTAATCTCAGCTACTCGGGAGGCTGAGGCGGAAGAATCACTTGAACCCCAGAGATGGAGGTTGCAGTGAGCGGAGATCACCAAACTTGGGTGAAATAGCTACACACTCTCTCAAAATAATAATAATAAATAAAAATAAAGGGGAAATATTAATGCTTGACTTGCTTGGGTCAACTGAAGTTTAAATGAAATACCATATGTGAAAAAGCATTTGGACTGTAAAATTCTAAACACTTGACATTAACACCTTCCTGTCACCAAGGCTGAAAGCTTATGTAGCCATAAGTTATCTTCTCCATCTCTCTACAGAATAAACTATATCTCAAAAACGTCTCTCTAAACTGACCAATTCATTTCCCTGTCAATGCTCTGGATTAACCATATATTCATGCCAAGACTGAATTAAGACTTTTCTAATATTTGTCTCTTTCTTAAATATCTTGTCTCTTCCAATATATTTTCCATGCACACACCAGTTATCTATGTTTATAACTAATTTTTCATCCATAAAGGTAATGACTGCTTATTTCAAATTATTTTATACTGTCTACTCTTTAATACCCATGTAAGACTCCAAACAACATTCAGCTTTGTTTAACTTTTAGTTTCCATAAACTTTAAATCTCTCAATGCTATTGCTGCTCTTACTCCATCCACCTGAAAGTAGTTTTTTATTTATTTTGAAATTCTACACATCTGTTAAAATTTATATAAAATGCTACCTTTTCTATGAACTATTGCTTTATTCAATCAAAATTAATCTGTCTTCTTTATATTTGAAAATACTTTACACATCTTTTATAATATTCATCACACTGGTTCTTATATTAATATTTATTGCTGATCCTCTCAATAAGTTGCAAAAATACTTTAGGGCTTGCAATTTTATCTTGTATTTTTCCTCTATAATCTGCATCAGTAAATATTTCTTGAATAAACATCTTTCTGTGTGACATGTATTATACCTATCCATAACTTACCTATTTTGCCTATTAGATACACATCATCTATTCATCCCTTTTATTTAAATATGAGACATAAATTACATTTAAAGATTATGTTGTATTTCTTCCAGAATATATCCTTTGGGCTAAACCCAAATTTTACATATAGAAGCTTGTTTAAGTGCTGTTTTTGTACAGCCTATGAGCTAAGATAGATTTTTACATTTCTAAACAATTGAAAAAATTCAAAAGGAGATTATTTATGACTCATGAAAATTATATAAAAATCAAGTTTCAATGTCCATAAAGTTGCATTGGAACACAACCACAGCCATTCATGTATGTATTATCTTTGTATACGGCTGCTTCCACATCACATTGCAGAAATCAGTGATTGTTACAAAGACGGTAAGGCTGGCAGGTCTAGAATATTCACTCACAGATCTTCTGTGGCAAAAAAATTTGCCAACTACTATCTTAAGGGATACACATTGCTCAACCAAATTACATATTTACTTATACTGGATATAAAAGGCCAAGTATCACACCACCAGTCAGTCTTCTCCTGTCTGCATGCCTCCCACCCCCACTTTACCAGCACTTGTGATCACAGGCATGCTTGGTCCTGGCATACAATATTCCCCCAGGTCTTACCATTTTCTTTTGTGATTGATAAATCTGATGCCAGATGCTGTGTTAATGGCTCCTTCTGAACCCTGGCATAGATCTCTGAGTTTTACACACTGGAATGCAGGGAGAGCTGAAGAATGAGGAATGCCGTTCAGTATATCACAAGGCAATCAGTTTATGATGATACCAAATGTGCAGTATAAGCTTATGATCAGAACACAGGAACACAAAAGTTCCAATCCCAAATGTTATCCATTTAACACATAAAAAAGTTTCTTTTTGTTTCTCTCTTCCAGTGATACTACATCAGAAGTAGAGATTCATCTTTAATTTACTTATACAATAGCCAAAAGGAGAGAGTTCCGCTACAATTTACTCAGACCAATGCATCATAGAAAGGCAAATTTAGTAAATTGTAGTATGTTCTTACTATGTCAGGTTTGCTAGCCCAAATGAAACTTTTATTTCACCAGTAGTTTAAACAAAATTCTACACACCGTATAAACTCTAAACACTTAAATCATAACCTCATTTTTTATTTTTTCACAGGAGGTAGGAAGAAACCATTACAGTATTTAATTAAAAAATGAAAAAGCAAAAAACAAGTTAACAGATTATCATGATTGCATTTTTTTGTTTACCCAAACCTACAGTTAGATAACGAGAAACAAAAATTAGAACATATAAATTCTGTACTTTTCTATATAAACCTAAATATACTGATACTGGAAAATTTCTATGATTGATCATTATGTTAAAAAGTCAAGTTTCAAGATAGTGTAAACAATATAATCCTTTCTACAAAGAAAAATAAAACTAGACAAAAAATACATATCTATGTATACATTGTCAATTTTGTTTAAATATACAAACATCTATATATTTCTTTAAATCAGAGCAAACATTTTTACAACATAGGATCAGATATCTGTATTAATATAGAAGCATTCATAGGCTATAAAGTAGGCTCTGTGGCTAGATGTTTCATGGAACTTGACTTTGAGATCTGGAAGTATAGAGAGAAATAATAATACTTGACATGACAAGTATGAAATTGTTGTAAAGGACTTTATATAGATCATAACTCATCAAAATTGCATTGATAATGACATCTCAGCATAATTAGAAGTTGATAATAGTGATTTATAGATCAGATCAACTTGAATGTGTAGGTGAGGTAAAACTTTACCTCCACCCTCTTAAGGTTTTCATCTGGGTCTAATAATTAAACTGACATAAGAAAGATTAAGAGAAGAAAAAAGTATATGCATTTGTTCAGTTTAAGTTTTATGTTATATGGGTTCTTACATAAAAAAACGAAGACCTAGAAAAGCAGTTAATGTTGAACACTTACATACTGAATTGGACAAAGCGTAGCAAATTTTGAAAATGTGATAAAGTAAAAGGGCTGTGTTTAATGAGTTTTGTTTGTACAGATTATCCTTATCCTCAACTTCCTAGGAATGATACTTTCCTTCTGGTATAGGGTGAACATCTTTCACATGGGAATTTCATCTCCTGCTTTTAGGAACAAGAAGGAAGTTCTTTTTGTACCTGCTGTTTTTCAAGGGCCTTAAACTAAAAATATTCAATATACTTGAACAACACACTTGGAACGGTGTGGTGTGAACTCCTTCAAACTAAATGCAAGTCAGTGGGCTAAAGAGTCAGAGATGCTGGCTGACCGTGTATTGAGGGATATTAGAGAGAGGATCCAGCACATGGTCATTAGAAAAGAGCATTTTACAAGCCTCCGTATTGTAGAGTACATGTATTCAAGCATATTTTTAAAGACAATAGTATTTCAAATGTATTCATATTAAAAGAAGGTAGGAGTCATATGATAGGGAAATTGAACTAAGATTATCAGTCAACTACAAATTTAACCTAGCAATTAATTTAAAAAAGAGGGATGGGCTGGGTGCAGTGGCTCACGCCTGTAATCTCAGCACTTTGGGAGGCTGAGGCGGGCAGATCACAAGGTCAAGAGATTGAAACCATCCTGGATAATGCGGTGAAACCCCGTCTCTACTAAATATACAAAACCTTAGCCAGGCATGGTGGCACGCGCCTGTAGTCACAGCTGCTCAGGAGGCTGAGGCAGGAAAATCTCTTTAACCTGGGAGGAAGAGGTTGCAGTGAGCTGAGATGGCACCACTGCATTCCAGCCTGGGAAATGGAGCAAGACTCCGTCTCAAAAAAGAAAGGAAAAAAAAAAAGAAGAGGAATGTATCCATACCCTACTAAGTTAGCATATTTAATGATTTAAATTGCAATATCTTCTTTATTGTGTCTCTACGTCGATAGTCTTATAAATCTTAATCAGCCTTTCAAATTTACTGGCAATTCAAGCTCACTTAATTGAAGCCCTGTGTGGCATGCAGTCATTTATAGTGAATTCTAAATAATCAGCTGTTAGAGATTTCTGGACCCTATACAGGCAGATAAAAATTTCATGTATTACACTTAAAATATTACCATAGCTGAAGAGAAGTAAGGACTGGTCTTACATTGGCAAATGCTGCAAATGAAATTACACTTCACATTCAGCTCAAATTAAACATTCACTGCTCAACAGAGAAATGAAAGACACAATTAATCCTTGAACTAACGGACTAATCAGGGTCAGATCAACTGCATCAGTTCATATAAGAATTGTACTTTATTTTTAATCACAACTTTGGATTAAGAGGATTCAGGATATTTCTCCATAAATACAATCATTTGAAAGATAAAATTTTCTTCTCTTTCCAATACAAGTATGCAAAGGAATTCCCCTGCATAATAAAGTAAATTATTCAGGCAGCGGCATTGTTTTCCTCTTTAGAATCATCAATGAAAAAATAATACTACAAAAATATTTTCTTTCCAGTCTGCCTTAGTCTGTGGTTTCCTTGTATTGCTTTTCAGGACAGAAAATTTTAAACACACTGAAAAAAGAATAAAGTCATGTAGAAACTTCTCATAGGATAGTGAAGAGAACACATAGGCTTAGAGAAAAATCAGCATAGCTTTAGATTAGTGGATCTCAAATTTTAGTGTGTCTAAAATTCATCTGGAAGGCTTGTTTTTTTTTTGAGACGGAGTTTCGCTCTTGTTACCCAGGCTGGAGTGCAATGGCGCGATCTCGGCTCACCGCAACCTCCGCCTCCTGGGTTCAAGCTTCTCCTGCCTCAGCCTCCCGAGTAGCCGGGATCACAGGCACGTGCCACCATGCCCAGCTAATTTTTGTATTTTCAGTAGAGACTGGGTTTCACCATGTTGACCAGGATGGTCTCGATCTCTTGACCTCGTGATCCACCAGCCTCGGCCTCCCAAAGTGCTGGAATTACAGGCGTGAGCCACCGCGCCCGGCATGGAAGGCTTGTTATAACACATTTTTTTTTTTTTTTTTGCCCCAGCACAATAGATTCTGGTTCAGGTGGTCAAGGGTGAAGCCTGAAATTCCTTATGCCTAACAACCTACCAGCTGATGCTGTTACTGCCATCCCATGAGCCATGCCATGAGCAGCTCTAGAGATCATTGCTACTTACCAGCTTTGGTAACTGTAAAGAAGTTACTGGCCAGGCGCGGTGGCTCACGCCTGTAATCCCAGCACTTTGGGAGGCCAAGGTGGGCGGATCACGAGGTCCAGAGATCCAGACCATTCTGACCAACATAGTGAAACTCTGTCTCTATTAAAAATACAAAAATTAGCTGGGCGTGGTGGCGCACGCTAGTAGTCCCAGTTACTCGGGAGGCTGAGGCAAGAGAATTGCTTGAACCCGGGAGGTGGAGGTTGCAGTGAGCCAAGATTGTGCCACTGCACTCCAGCCTGGTACCTAGTGACGAAGCGAGACTCTGTCTCAAAAAAGAAAAGTTACTGAACATTTCAGGGTGTCAAGAATTTCATCCTCTGTGAAAAAAAAGATAACAGCATTGACCTTACATGGTAACTAAAATGAGGTGGGAGTTTATAATCATTTTTTCTATTTTTTTTCTTTCTTTCTATTACAAAAATATTCTGGTATTTTTGTTAGAAGAACTATTGGAAGTTCAGTATATTTGTTAATAAGAACAGCTGGGTGGTATCAATCCTCAGATTTGAAAACCCATAGATTGCGACTTGCACATTTGTGCCTCCATAACTAGATATGTTCAAATAATTAATAATTATGTGTTTAAGCATGAAACACATATATAATTAATAATTATCTGTGTTTTAGTCACAGTTTCAATAATCAAGAAAATCCACAGTATTAAAACGTGTGCCTCTCGTACTCAGTAGCCAGTCACAGATGAATTATATGATAGTCAGTAAATGTGGAAAGAAAGGAAGGAAGAAAAGAAGAGACATATTTCATGATTTTAAAAATTCTGTCACATAATAGAAAAGACTGTACTTACCATGCACAGTTTCTGGCGCAAAGTAGATGTCCCTACATGTTTGTAGAAGCAAACTTTTTTTTAGCAAAATTATACATGTAACCCATAAGTACAATGTAAGAAAGCAAAAGTTATCAGAATGAAGCAGGCTAGGAGAATTGCTGATTTCCTTGTTCTGTTTACTGAGCTAGAGCTTGAAAAGCTTTGCCTCTGTTTTTGATGTTTGATGATGATTCTTCCAGCATTAGCGTGCTATGAAGGGACACTAGAATTCATGTCTTTAGATTGCTAGTGACGTACTTATCCTCAGAAATGAGACATGAATTAAATAAATGAAGAAGAGCAATGAGTTCCCTTCTGCTCTAGGTGCTGTGGCAAATGCAATTTCTAGATGTGGAAGACAAAGGCACTTGAGAAATGAGACTTGGGGAGCATAGGAGCAGCTCTGAAGCTTTACCTCAGCCAGCAACTTGCACTGTGCTAGGTTTCACTTCAGGTCTGTAATCTCAAAGGCACAAATGTATTGTTCCACTCCGTTAGTGATTGCCGCAGGAAAATGAGGGGCCACTTAGCATTTAAGCGAGTAAATTAAATGGTCAGAAAGACTAAAATGTATATCTTCTCTCTCAATTATTATTTGCTAGGTCTGGAGAAAAAATATAAATTTCTTTTCAATCTAATAAGTAACAGATTCAATTAATCAAATCTTTCATCTTACATCACTATTTTATCACAGTTCACTCTTGATTTGTTTATTCATAATTATTATTCCCATCCCTTATGTAATCATTCTAATGTATGTGACAGAATTACTGTTAAAATGGGTTCTTGTAAAATATACATTAGAAATTTGTATGCATGTATTTTTATTTTATATGAATGGTATTTGCTAAAAATGCCATCATGTTTTTAGGCAGGGTGTGAGAGAGAGAGAAATAACCCTTTTTTAGGTCTGCTCTCATTACCATGCATCTATCTGCTGCTTAATACTCCATACGGTGTATTCTCCATATTTTACTTAGTCAAACCCTAGTGATGGTCCCCCATTAACCCAAAATTCTAATTCCCATAAACAACACTACAATAAACATCTTTGTATGTGTTTCCTTGTGGATCTCCATGAGGTGTTGTTGTTATTGGGCCAAAAGGGTATCCACAAACTCAATTTTGCTCCGAACTGTAATATTCACTGGATGTGCCAGCCTCCCACCCTCAAGGAGGGGACATCCCCCACCAACTGATGATATGAAACTTTTCACTCTATGCCAATCTGATAGGTACAATGTGATATTTCATTATTACTTTAATTTATTTGGCTCCAATTACTGATGAATGTCAGTATGTCTTCATATGTTTGAAGGCCTTTGGGCCTTTGGGGTTTTTCTCTTCTAATTATCTGCTCAGTCACAGATCACATTACAGAAGAGGATGTGGGATGGAAGATATTATTGAACCCACCTTTGTAGACTGTTAAATTATTCATCTTTTTCTACTGATGTTCTTTCTCTCTCTCTCTTTCTCTTGGCTCCATTATAAACCACACTCTTATACATGCCTTGGTCTATCAGTGGGTTTTCTGGTCCTTACAATCTGAGATGCAGATTCCTTCATTCCTTTCCTAGTTTCTTCTTTTAAAATGTTGAAGGGAAACAGTGTTTGATAGCATTGATTCATCTCACAAAAAGTATAAAATGGTTCATTTTGCTGCAGATCTGTCTTTGTATTTAAATCAAATGTTAATTTATTATTCAAAGAGAGCTTCTGTATTATTTTAAAGACCTTGCATTTTTGCTGTTATTATGAAGAGTATCTTTATTTTTCGTTGTGGTTAGTTTGTTGTAGTTGGTTTTTGTAAATATACATTTTTTTTGTGGAGACTTTACCAAACTCTTTTGTAAGGAATCAGGTTTTGTTGATTTTCATCTTTTTCCCTAGAAGACAATCATATTAAATTATCTAATATCATTATTTACACACAGTACAAATAATTGTACTTTTTACGATTTTTTGATTCTGACATCTCTTTTCTTTTTTCTTTCTTAATGCATTAGACAGAAGTAATCTCATGTTAAGTTGTAGTCTTCTCTTGTTCTAATGCTAGAGTTTCCCTTTAGGTACAGCATCATTTGTACATATTTCACAGTGACCAAGGTCGGAAAGTTTCTCTATTTCAACTCTGCCAGGGTTTATTTTTTAATCTTCCACAAGTGCTGAATTTTAGCAAAAGCATTCTCTATCCATGACAGAAACCAGTCAATATACTGGGACAATTAAATTACAGATGCTAAAAACAGTAACATTAAATCAATTAATATTACATTTTTTCAGTGTTATTATGAACTTTCAAGAATTATTACCACATTTGCAATGTTTTAAGATCATGGTTACATGTATTTATTTATTACATAATCAATTGATTTTATCATTTATTTTAATTTTAGTATAACAACTCTATGTTTGAGATCTTTATTTGTTTTCTAATGGACATAACAGTGATTTGAAATTCTTTTTGTTTTTGAGACGGAGTCTCCCTTTGTGGCCAGGCTGGAGTGCAGTGGCGCGATCTTGGCTACCTGCAACTTCTGCCTCCCAGGTTCAAGCAATTCTCCCACCTCAGCCTCTCAAGTAAGTGGGATTACAGACTGAAGTTACTTTAGCATATTTTTACTATACACATACACATACACACACACACGCACACACACACACACACACACACACACACACACACACACATACGGTTTTAGAGACTGCTGCTTATATACAAGTATTTACCAACCCAAATTAACAATATTTTTCTATTTCATTTTGTCAGATTTTTTAATTAAAAAATAAAAATTTATAAATTAGTCAATTCAACTTTTCCCTGAGTCCTTGATTATATCCCGAAACCTTTCTAAAGACAACCATGAACATGAATGTAGAGTGAATCATTTCAGTCCACATTGCATCATCATGATTTTGAAACAGTTTTCTCTTCCCGCATTTTTTCTTGGAGGTTTGGAATTTACACTTGGAGGTTCTATAATTTTGGTTATCACCCTAAATTATTCAACATGCTTACATAACATTGGAGAACGGAATTGCAGTTAACCTGGCTAATTAGGCTTCAAGGGTGGGCAGCTGTGCAGCTGCAAGGGGCCACATGCTCAGGAGTTTGCACTAGATTTTTTTTTTTGACTTTTATTTATTTATTTATTTATTTATTTTATATATATGCTTTTTATTGCATTTTCGGTTTGGGGGAACATGTGAAGAACATACAAGATTCTTACATAGGTACACACATGGCAGTGTGATTTGCTGCCTTCCTCCCCATCACCTATATCTGGTATTTCTCCCCATGCTATCCCTCCCCAACTCCCCACCCCCCGCTGTCCCTCCCCTTTTTTGAAGCTTTTGGGTATATCTTCTGGTGAAAATTTCTCTTACTTTTCCTTAATCTGAAAATGTCTTAACTTCCTCTTCCTTCTTTAGGGATACTTTCACTGAATATAGCATTCCGGGCTGTCGGTTCTTTTCTGTCAGTGTCTGAAAAATGTTGTGCTCTTTCTGGCCTTTGGAGTTTCTGATGAGGAATCCACTGCCATTCCAAACGCCTTTCCCTTATGCGTAAAATGTTGTTTCTCTCCTTCTACTTCCAAAGCTTCGTTTTTTTGTTTTTTTGTTTTTTTTTTTTTGAGACGGAGTTTCGCTCTTGTTGCTCAGGCTGGAGTGCAATGGCGCAATCTCGGCTCACCGCAACCTCCGCCTCCTGGGTTCAAGTAGTTCTCCTGCCTCAGCCTCCCGAGTAGCTGGGACTACAGGCACGCGCCACCACGCCCAGCTAATTTTTGTATTTTTAGTAGAGACGGGGTTTCACCACGTTGGCCAGGATGATCTCGATCTCTTGATCTCGTGATCCACCCGCCTCGGCCTCCCAAAGTGGTGGGATTACAGGCGTGAGCCACCGCGCCTGGCGTGAGTACACTACCATGTGTTCTTGTATTAGGCTAGTTTTATTGAACATTTATGTACATAAATATACTATAAAATTACCATGTGTTCCTTTCTGAAGCCGATAAAAGAGGTTTTTGGATTGTCCTCAATTATCCTCTGTTATTTTTTTTTTTGAATTTTGTTTTACGTGTTGAGACTCATCATATTAAAACTTTAAGGAACTAATTTTTGCTTTATGCTGACAAAAAAGTTAATTCTAAAAGGTGATGAAAAAACTATTGGTAATGTTAATTGCCCAAAAAATGACTAAAACTCTGGTCACCTGACTGTAGTTTCATTCTCTTCACATTCCACTGAGTTGGATTGAACACCCACAGCTATTCACACACATGTGGAACAATAATTGCACAGAAGAAACCAAACTCACTCATAATCAGAAGTGTAACATCAGCTGATTAAGAACTGTTTAACTGGCTAATTTTAGTTAAAATGTAACACATTTTTTGAACAATATGTATTGCTTTGTTTAAAAGTTTGAAACATGTAAGAAACCTTGAATTTTTTCATTTATCTAGGAACTTGGAAATATTGTTCATTGCTTCTAAAAATGAGTTTGCATTCTTTTTGTTTTTAAGTTGCTTTAAGTTTGAATTGAATTAAAGCAATACTGACATTTCTACAATTTATTTTTCTCTTCTTGATAAGTTCCCTGTGTAACTTGATAGTCAGCAGGAGACACTTGTAGATTTTCAAAAAACACCATCTCTGTCATGCCGACTTTATCTCTTGGCTTAATGGAGTCATTAAAATGAATTGTGTTAACAAATAAATGTCTTAAAGAAATCTAACTCATAAATATATGAGTTTGCCTTGTTAATGACAAACTTAAGAAAATAAAGTGTACTCAACACATTATGAAAGTAGAAGAATTATCATTAAAATCCGATGTGAAGAAAAGTGAACCTGGGTACACTATTGGTGGGAATGTAAATTACTTCAGCCATTTTGGAAAACAGTGTGGTGTTTCCTCAGAAAACAAAAAAATTAAATTATTGTATGATCTAACAGTCCCATTTCTAATTTGTAATATTAAACTTTATCATAGGTTTATATATATATGAAAAAGCATAGCATATTTAGGGTTTGGTACTATTTGTGGTTGGAGACATCCACTAGGGAGCTTGGAACATATCTCCTGAGGATAAGAGGATACTGATTTCAAATTCCTATGTATCCAAAGGAATTTGAAATCAGTATGTCAGAGAGAAGGCTGCATTCCCTTGTTCATTTTAGCACTACTCACTCTAGAGAAGATTGCCCATCAATGGATGAATGGATAAATAAAATGTATATATACACAATGGAATACTATTCAGCCTTTAAAAAGGAGGAAATTCTTTCATTTACAAAATTATTTATTAAGAATGGGTGTATCAGAGATAGACTGGATAAAGAAAATATGACACATATACACCATGGAATACGATGCACCCATAAAAAAGGATGAGTTCATGTTCTTTGCCAGGAACATGGATGAAGCTGGAAACCATAATTCTTGGCAAAGTAACACAAGAACAGAAAACCAAACACTGCATATTCTCACTCATAAATGGGAGTTGAACAATGAGAATACATGGACACAGGGAGGGGAACATCACACACTGGGGCCTGTAGTGGGGTAGGGGGCTAGGAGAGGGAAAGAAATGGGTAAGGGGCTAGGGGAGGGATAGCATGGCGGGTTGATGGGGTGCAGCAAACCACCATGTCATATGTATACTTATGTAACCTGCACGTTCTGCTCATGTACCCCAGAACTTAAAGTATAATAATAATGAAGAAATGGGTGTAGAGAAAATATAACAATTTATCATAAAGATGCTTACTGGATAATAACTGGTTTATAGGTAGTACATTCGCAACTGAGGATTGTCTTTAATAAAACTAAGTTTCTTCAGAAAGAGCTACAAGTTATTTTGAGCTAGTTATCTCTAAGTATAAAAAGATGACTGTGGGAATGAAGGAAAATATTTTGCCGCAAATCTTCATATATCTGATGTTAATTAAAAATGACTTATAAAGCTATTCATACTTCTCAACTGCACCACATGGATTTTTTTCCATTTGAGAAAAGTGTGTGTGACTAAACTCTGGAATCCCAGTTGGATGATTTAGAACATTATCTTTTTCCCTTTTCCCTAGTTTCCTTAGTTTTTGCCATGACCAAACAATTCTATAAGACTTTTCTTTAAGATGTCTAAAACAGTGATACTGTGCACATTGTGGTGTAGTTT
Organism: Alouatta caraya; assembly: GCA_963575295.1. Lineage (NCBI taxonomy): Eukaryota > Metazoa > Chordata > Mammalia > Primates > Atelidae > Alouatta > Alouatta caraya. The sequence goes on along the minus strand of CAUYUD010153857.1, from coordinate 2,145 downwards.
AAGCACCGTGGATTGCAGCTTAGATATTGAAGATCAGAAATAGAGCAAAAACTTGAACACAAATCCAATTGAGTTGTGTGACTTAACTTGTAAACACATTTCCCTCTGCTGCTTATTGTAAAGGACATGGATTCCCCTTCACCATCAGTATTTTTTACTCTTATCTTTTCTTTTTTGGTAGGTCACTGATCCAAAGCGGCCTCTTTCATTTGGTGTAACACTGGGAGAGCTTAGTCTATTGGTAATGTTTGCTTTATTTAAAACTTCTGTGAACCAGTAAAGTATTATTCTGAAGTCACAGGGTATAATGTCTAAAATCAACTGTGCTGTAAAGAACTATGATTTTTTAAATGTATTATCATGCTACAACTTTTCCAGAAGTTTACCATTTTTGGTGATACTATTATTACATTTTAAAATTATTTTTAATTGTCTTTCCATATAGTAGGTATCAAAATATCATTATCGAATAATTTGAAAGAAAAAAAGCTGTATCTTAAACATGGGAAAATAGGGGAAGATGAATTTCTGTAGAGTAATAAACTCATCTTTGGTATAGGTAGATGGAATTTTTAAATAGGTTATAGATATATATATGTTTATGTGTACCTATATGTGTGCATACGCATCTCTGAGCTATATGTAAATTAATTGTTTCTGATTATTTTATAATGAGTTTTTCTTTTAATGGTCTTGAAGGGTAGACAGTTGTGTATATATATTATACACTCACATATGTATATATACACACACAACTATCTACCCTTAAATATACATATAGGCTGGACATTTATATACATATATATAAAATATATAGGCTGGATTTTTGTTCTCTATTTTTTCACCATCAGTATATTTTACTATTATGTATATATAGGCTATATATATATATATATATATATAATGGGCAACTAAGTGATAGGAAACACGTTTTAGGGTATGTAAGTGAAGACAGATAGCTGAATTAGGTTTTGCTATGGAGAAGATGTGGTTCACTTAGATACTTTTAAAGTTAAGGACAGTGAACCGTAAATGATACCAGACAAGTTTGCCTTATTGCTACTTATATGAGAGGGCCTCAGTAGGGACAGAAGAGGAAGAAGAATGGAAGGGCAGTAGACTGCCAGAGAAACAAAATAAGAAGGGCATGGTTATGTGGAAGTCTTAACAATGTTATGGGTGTGTAAAGAAACAGAGACACACATTGAGTTGAAGAATAGAGCAGAAACAATAAAGAATATGAGAGAGCTGAAGAAACAAAGGAGAGGATTTGAAGGAAGCTAGTGTTTAATATACTGTTTACCCTTTGCCAGTTTCCAGAATGAATTTGAAGAAACTTTTGATAAAAAGAAGTATACAGTAACACCTTTAACAAGGCTAGAATCTGTGTTCTAAAGGATAGAGAGAGAGTTGTTCCAGAAAACTGTACCTAATAATATTGGTCATAAGGGAACATAGTAACTTTGCGCTTCTAGTAGACAATGCAAAATACAAAATGGTCATGTATCTCCCATTGTCTGATAACAGATATACTAGTTTCCTTAGTGTTTGCTATTGTTTGACCCTTTGTATCTTTGCTCAGACTCTTGATTCTGCTTTAGCTGTTTGTATTACTCTCTTCCCTTTGTCTGCCTGGTGATTCTACTCAAGTTTTAATACGTACGTGATATATTACCTTTTCTTTCTCATTCTTTTTCATTGCCTTCTTAGAATTTGCCACTCCCTCTTTTGTGCTTCCTATTACATTTTATCAAAGACCTGCAAACTAATATTGTACTGGTTACCATGTTAATCTTCTGCTGTCAAAACCACGTTCATTCACTAGCATAGTATCGACCTTTTAGTTTTTGTGATGATTAAATGAGACAGTTTATGAAAACATTCAGCACATTGTCTGGCTCAATTATTTCCTGCTTCAACTATTACAGTGGCTGTTATAACAACAGCACTAGCAGACCCATCTCTTTGTATCCATACCGTTTGTTTCTCTTTGCAGTTACAATGTAACTTTTTTTTTTTTTTTTTTTTTGAGACGGAGTTTCGCTCTTGTTACCCAGGCTGGAGTGCAATGGCGCGATCTCGGCTCACCGCAACCTCCGCCTCCTGGGTTCAAGCAATTCTCCTGCCTCAGCCTCCCGAGTAGCT
>CAUYUD010153856.1:52-25493 GCA_963575295.1 Alouatta caraya | reverse complement strand
CCCCCCCCCCCACCCCCCACCCCCCCCCACCCCGTCCCCCCCCCTCCCCGGCACCACCCCAGCCCCGTCACCACCCATCCCCGTCACCACCCATCCCCGTCACCACCCATCCCCGTCACCACCCATCGCCGTCACCAACCATCCCCGTCACCACCCCATCCCCGTCACCACCCATCGCCGTCACCACCCATCCCCGTCACCACCCATCCCCGTCACACCCCATCCCCGTCACCACCCATCCCCGTCACACCCCCTCAGCTCCCTCCCAGGCCCGTGGGCAGCTCTGTGTGAAGTGCTGCCCTCAGGTCATGGGTTAGGGGCTGTGAACAGGATGAGGGTCTGCTAAGCCCACTCCGCTTTCAGGAGCTGGAGCGCCTCGCTGCCAGCCTGGATGGGGCTCGGACCCCGCTGCTGCAGAGAATGCAGACCTTCTCCCCGGCGGGCAGCAAGCTGCATTTGGTGGAGGCCGCCGAGGCCCATGCACAGCAGCTGGACCAGCTGGCGCTCAATCTGTCCAGGTGCGTGGCCGGGAGAGGAGGGGCCCTGGGCCCGCCCTGGGGATGCCGCCGGGGCCTAGGAAAGGCCGGCGGGTCCGGGAGAGCCCCTTGGGGCTGAGGCCGTAGTCCTCAAGCCAGGCCTTCCTCAGCTCCACGGCAAGCTGGGGCCTAGAGTGACGGGAGCAGGCAGGAACGGCGCGCCCAGCAGGTGACAGGCACGGGCAAAGGCCTGGAGGCAGAACTTGGTGGGCAGGCAGGCGCCGGTGCGGCTGGCACAGCTGCCGTGAGTGCAGGAGGCCGGAGAGTCAGGCCGAGGGTGTCTGGCTGCCCGAGCTTACCTGCTCCTTCCACCCTACCTTCCGCTGCAGCAGTATCCTGGACATCAACCAGGACCGCCTCACCCAGAGGGCCATCGAGGCCTCCAGCGCCTACAGCCGCATCCTGCAGGCCGTGCAGGCTGCCGAGGACGCCGCTGGCCAGGCCCTGCAACAGGCGGACCACACGTGGGCGGTGAGACCCTCCCCTCCCCGCAACTCCAGCAGGAGCGCCAGCCCCCCGGCTTGTACCTCCCACGGCCCCGGCCTGTGGGTCTGAGCCGTGGCGTGTCCTTGCATCCACAGACGGTGGTGCGGCGGGGACTGGTGGGCCGAGCCCGGCAGCTGCTGGCCAACAGCAGTGGACTGGAGGAGGCTGTGCTCCGGGAGCAGCGGAGGCTGGGTCTTGGTGAGTGCTGGGCTCTGATGGGGACCCTCGGACACGCTGGGCATCTAAGTTCCCCGGGACCCTCAGACCCCAGGCACATGCACGCGTGGGGTTTGTGGGTTGCCGCGGCGTGGTTCTGCGTGGTGGAGTTTTGGAGATGGCATACCTTTGCATTCCCCGCTGCTGTGTGTCAGCCCCCGGGAGACCTGCAGGGGAGCCCAGGGAGGGACAGGCTCCTGCCAGGCACTGGCTGCCACTGAGGCACCAGGGGAAGAGGATACATGGTCTCTGCTGACCTAAGGGCCACACATATGCCAAGATGCACAATGAAAAAGGTGTGAGCCGCTAGTACCAGAGGGCCGGCCCTTGGGAGCCTCTATTGTTTGCTCTTGGGAGCCTCTATTGTTTCGTCTGTAAAATGGGGACAGCCATGCCTGTGGTGGGACCAGCGGCCTTCAGGGAACGGAGGCTGTGCTCACTGAACACCTCCCCACGGGCCAGGGGACCCCGTCTGAGTGTGCCTCTGCATCTGTCTGATTGTGTGTTGGCTTTGGTCTTCCTGGGATGAGAAGCGTGGAGGTGGGCTGTACTTGTGTACCAGGGGTGGGGGCTCCTGGGAGCTGAAGCTCCCTCCCCTGCAGTGTGGGCCACCCTCCGGGGCGCCGGGACCCAGCTCCGAGACGTCCGGGCCAGGAAGGACCAGCTGGAGGCACACGTCCAGGAGGTGCAGGCCATGCTCGCCGTGGACACAGGTAGGCCGAGCCTTGGCCCGGCCCTCGCAGCCAGTGGACCTCGAGGCTGTGTGCCGGTGGCGCTGGTTACATGTGGCTGGTGAGCGCTCACTGTGCTGCCACAGTGGGTGGCCTGGGGCCAGACACAGGATACCAGCCAGGGCTGCAGATGGCACACGACAGGCCGGGCCGTCGCGGAGCCCGGCTGGCTTGGACATGCTTTGAGCAGAAGTGGAGGTGGAGCTGGGAGGGCTGTGGGTCAGGTGGCTGTGAGCAAGATGAGGGTCTGCTAAGTCCACTCCACTTCCGGAGCTGGAGTGCCTTGCCACCGGCCTGGGGGGGCATTGGGGCGCACCCTGCAGGAGGGGCACCCAGGAGGGCACAGCAGTCAGCGTGGCTAGAACCAAGGAGCTGGCAAGACCTCGGGCAGTGAGGATCAGGCCTCACCCTGAGAGGCTTGGAGCAGAGGATGATGTGATCTCACCCAGTTTCTGAGGGACCCCTGTGGCTGCTGACTGTCCCCAGCAAGCCCAGGAGAGATGGCGGGGCCAGGTGGTGGGAGGTGACACAGGGCGATGTCCAGGGACCGGCTGTCACCTGTCCTGGCATGGATGAGCGTCTGGTGGGGCGTTTGGACCGCACGAGCTGCAGGGTGTGAGGGTCTCACAAGACCCATAGCAGGTTGTGTCCCTGTTGCTGGTCCAGCGGAAGGACTTGGGGACATGAAGCCACAATGGTCCCCGCCGGCCCCTGCTGAGCCTGCCTTCTGCCCGTCACAGACGAGACAAGCAAGAAGATTGCACACGCCAAGGCAGTGGCCGCTGAAGCCCAGGACATGGCCGCCCGCGTGCAGTCCCAGCTGCAGGCCATGCAGGAGAGTGTGGAACGGTGGCAGGCCCAGTACGAGGGCCTGCAGGGCCAGGACCTGGGCCAGGCGGTGCTCGACGCAGGCCGCTCAGGTGTGCCCATGGCCCTCGAGGTGCCCCTGATGGAGGCGGGGCAGGGTGGGGGGCAAAGGTCTCAGGGCCATCCCTTCTCTGCAGTGTCCACCCTGGAGAAGACACTGCCCCAGCTGCTGGCCAAGCTGAGCGTCCTGGAGAACCGCGGGGCCCACAACACCAGCCTGGCCCTGTCCGCCAGCATCAGCCGTGTGCGAGGGCTCATCGCCCAGGCCCGGGGGGCCGCCAGCAAGGTGGGTGAGAGTCCCAGGGGAAAGTGGACATCGGGGAGTGTGGTGGTGGATACTGAGGGACCGTGCCCCACAGGTCAAGGTCCCCATGAAGTTCAACGGACGCTCATGGGTGCAGCTGCGCACCCCACGGGATCTCGCCGACCTTGCTGCCTACACCGCCCTCAAGTTCTACCTGCAGGACCCAGAGCCTGCGCCTGGGCAGGGTGCCAGGGATCGCTTTGTGATGTACATGGGCAGCCGCCAGGTACTGGGCTGGCTCGGTGGATGGGGTCCGAGCTCAGCCTCTGTTTGGAAATGCCTGGTCCCTGTCTCTACTGTATGTCTGTCACTGCTGCAGGCCACTGGGGACTACATGGGCGTGTCTCTGCGTGACAAGAAGGTGCACTGGGTGTATCGGCTCGGCAATGCGGGCCCTGCAGTCCTGAGCATTGATGAGGACGTTGGGGAACAGTTCGCAGCTGTCAGCCTGGACAGGTGGGAGGCCCAGGAGGGAGGCCGGGTGCCTCCGACTGCAAGGCTCCCTGCCCGTCACTACCCTGGCCTCTGCCCTCAGGACTCTTCAGTTTGGCCACATGTCCGTCACAGTGGAGAGACAGATGATCCAGGAAACCAAGGGTGACACGGTGGCCCCCGGGGCAGAGGGGCTGCTCAGCCTGCAGCCAGACGACTTCGTCTTCTACGTCGGGGGGTACCCCAGTAACTTCACGGTGAGCTCGCCTGGCCAGGGCGGCGCTCTGCAGCCCCGAGTCTCTTGTGTCCCGAAGAGTCATGGGTTCCACCTTCGTCCGTCCTGCTGTAGTCTGAAGTCCCCTTGGTCCATCCTGGAGGGGAGGATGCCCTGACCCAGCCCTGTGCCCACAGCCCCCACCACTGCTTCACTTCCCTGGCTACCGGGGCTGCATCGAGATGGACACACTGAACGAGGAGGTGGTCAGCCTCTACAACTTTGAGAGGACCTTCCAGCTGGACACGGCTGTGGATAGGCCTTGTGCCCGGTGCGTGTGGCCTGCCCTCCCTGCCTCCGCCCACCCCACCCTCTGCTGACCCCAGAACCTCTGACCTGCAGCTCCAAGTCCACTGGGGACCCGTGGCTCACAGACGGCTCCTACCTAGATGGCACCGGCTTCGCCCGCATCACCTTCGACAGTCAGATGAGCACCACCAAGCGCTTCGAGCAAGAGCTGAGGCTCGTGTCCTACAGCGGAGTCCTCTTCTTCCTGAAGCAGCAGGTACACCCAGCACACCCCCCACGTGGCACACTTTGCGCTGATGCTGCCCACACTGACCCCGCCCCGTGCTGACCCTGCCCCACGCTGACGCTGCCCCTCTCTGACCCTGCCCCGTGCTGACCCTGCCCCACGCTGACACTGAGCCCGCCCTGTGCTGACGCTGCCCGGTGCTGACCCGGCCTGACCCTGCCCCTCGCTGACCCCGCCCCACGTTGACACCGCCCCATGCTGACCCCGCCCCACACTGACCCCGCCATGCTGACCCCGCCCCAAGACCCCGCCCCACGCTGACCCCGCCCCACGCCGACCCCGCCCCATGCTGACTCTAGCACCTCTCTGCAGAGCCAGTTCTTATGCTTGGCCGTGCGAGAAGGCAGCCTTGTGCTGCTTTACGACTTCGGCGCTGGCCTGAAGGAAGCTGTCCCACTGCAGCCCCCACCGCCCCTAACGGCGGCCAGCAAGGCGGTAGGACCAGGATGGGGACCAGGGCGGCAGGGAGAGGAGGTGGGATGACGGGGGTGGGCACGCCATAGGGACACAGCTGGCCCTGGAGCCACCACCGGTGCTGCAGATCCAGGTGTTCCTGCTGGGGGGCAGCCGCAAGCGTGTGCTGGTGCGCGTGGAGCGGGCCACAGTGTTCAGCGTGGAGCAGGACAGTGCCCTGGAGCAGGCCGACACCTACTACCTGGGGGGCGCACCGCCCGACCAGCTGCCCCCAAGGTGAGCACTTGAGGGCTGAGGCACTGAGGCCAGGCTGTCGGTGACAGGCTGGGCTGGGAGGTGGCACCCTGTCCCGTGTCCCCACGTCCCTGCATCCTCACATCCCCGCAGCCTGCGGCAGCTCTTCCCCACCGGAGGCTCAGTCCGAGGCTGCATCAAAGGTATCAAGGCCCTGGGCAAGTACGTTGACCTCAAGCGGCTGAACACGACGGGCGTGAGCGCCGGCTGCACCGCTGACCTGCTGGTGAGCAGCCCTCCCTGGGCCGGGGTGGCATCTTCGGACATGCGCGGTACCCTCAGGCACTCAGGGACGGCCTCCCCACAGGTGGGGCGCGCCATGACTTTCCATGGCCACGGTTTCCTTCCGCTGGCGCTCCCAAACGTGGCACCCCTCACTGGTGACGTCTACTCCGGCTTCGGCTTCCACAGCACCCAGGACAGTGCCCTACTCTACTACCGGGCGTCACCGGTGAGACCTCGCACCCATGCGGTGCAGACCCTGCTCACTCTCCACCCTGTGGCGGCCGTGGGGGCGGTCGGGACTGGGGTGGCTGGAGTAAGTCTGGGCCCCCCCGTTTGCCGGCCAGCTGACCTGGCTGCTGTCCCCAGGATGGGCCATGCCAGGTGTCCCTGCAGCAGGGCCATGTGACCTTACGACTCCTGAGGACCGAGGTGAAAACTCAGGGGGGCTTCGCCGATGGTGCCCCCCACTACGTCGCATTCTACAGTAACGCCACAGGGTGAGCCCAGCCACTGGACCCTCATTGGGGGAGATGCCCGCCTGTACCTGCCTCTGTCTCCTTCTGAGGTGGGGGTGGGCATCGAGATGAAAAACCAAGCCTCCGGCCTCCCGCCCCCCAGGGTCTGGCTTTATGTCGACGACCAGCTCCAGCAGATGAAGCCCCAGCGGGGGCTGCCCCCTGAGCTCCAGCCGCAGCCTGAGGGGCCCCCGAGGCTCCTCCTGGGAGGCCTGCCTCAGTCTGGCACGTTTCACAACTTCAGTGGCTGCATCAGCAACGTCTTCGTGCGGCGGTGAGCCTGGCAGGCATTGTGGGGGTGGGTGAGGTCCCAGCTGGCCTTCTCCAGCTGCTGACTGCCCGCCCACCCGCCCTCCCTGCCCAGACTCCTGGGGCCGCAGCGCGTGTTTGACCTGCAGCAGAACGTGGGCAGCGTCAATGTGAGCACAGGCTGTGCCCCCGCCCTGCCAGCCCAGACCCCACGCCTTGGGCCTAGAGGACTGCAGGCCAGCAGACGGAAGGTGGGCGCCCCAGCAGTGAGCGGGCAGAGCTGGGTGTGGCTGGAAGGGTGGCCCCCGTGTGGGCAGCCCCGGCATTCACCGTCCGTACCCCCAGGCCTCCCGCCGCAGCCGTCAGCCCTCCCAGGACCCTGCCTGCATGCTGCCCCCCTACCTTAGGACCACCCGAGACACCTACCAGTTTGGGGGTTCCCTATCCAGTCACCTGGAGTTTGAGGGCATCCTGGCTCCACACAGGAACTGGTAAGGCCGGGCCTGGCTGGGGTGGGCTGAGGGGGGCCGTGCAGGCTGACACCCACCCCGGCTTCTAGGCCCAGCGTCTCGCTGCACGTCCTCCCGCGAAGACCCAGAGGTCTCCTGCTCTTCGCGGCCCCCGTGAAGCCTGGCAGCCCCTCCTTGGCGCTCTTCCTGAGTAATGGACACTTCGTCGCACAGATGGAAGGACTTGGACCCCGGCTCCGCATCCAGAGCCGCCAGCGCTCCCGCCTTGGCCACTGGCACACAGTAAGGGCCGAGAAGAGGGACAGCCTGACCCCGCCCCGCCCCGCCCCGCCCCGCCTCCCGCCTCCCGTCCCGCCTCCTGTCCCCAGGTCTCTGTGCGTTGGGAGAAGAACCGGATCCTGCTGCTGGTGGACAGGACCCGGACCCAGGCCTGGAGCCAGGAGGGGCCGAGTCGGCAGCACCAGGGGGCGGAGCACTCCCAGCCCCACACCCTCTTTGTGGGGGGCCTCCCGGCCAGCAGCCACAGCTCCAAACTCCCGGTGAGAACCATCTTACGCAAGCCCCCACCCAGCGTTCACCCGTTTTAGCCGCCCTGGGCCCTGATCCCAGCCCTATCTGCTCCCTATAGGTGACTGTCGGGTTCAGCGGCTGCGTGAAGAGACTGAGGCTGCACAGGAGGCCCCTGGGGGCCCCCACACGGCTGGCAGGGGTCACACCCTGCATCTCGGGCCCCCTGGAGGAGGGCCTGTTCTTCCTGGGCAGTGGGGGAGTTGTCACACTAGGTCTGTGGGTGCTGCCGTCCTGGGCCCCAGCAGGGCAGGGTAGGGGGCTCCCCGTTCCTCATCCATCACAATCCCTCCCAGCAGCTACGCTGCCTGACGTGAGCCTGGAACTGGAGGTGCGGCCCCTGGTCGTCGCCAGCCTGATCTTGCACTTGGGCCAGGCCCAGGCACCCCCCTACTTGCAGCTGGAGGTGACTGAGAAGCAGGTAGGTCTGGCAGGGGTGGCAGTGCCAGGGCGGGGTTTGCTTCCTTGTTCTGGTGACCTTGGGAGCAGCACCTGACCCTCCCCTCCCACCCTGCCAGGTCCTGGTGCGGGCGGACGATGGAGCAGGGGAGTTCTCCACATCGGTGACCCGCCCCTCAGTGCTGTGTGACGGCCAGTGGCACCGGCTGGCAGGTGAGGCCCTTCCTGTGGCCAGGGCACCCTGCCACCCCCACCCTTCTACAGCTTGGGAGCCAGACGAGACTCTGGGTGGGGCGGCTTCTTTCAGTGCTGGAGAGGCTGGGCTGGGAGCTGCCTGGCCTCAGGAGTGCCCCTACCCCCACAGTGATGAAAGGCGGGAACATGCTCCGCCTGGAGGTGGATGCGTGGAACAACCACACCGAGGGCCCCTCGCTGGTGGCCGTGGCCAGTTCCGCAGTCCCTCTGTACCTAGGGGGCCTGCCCGGTGAGTGCAGCATTGGCCTAGGGTGAGGGGCTGCCCCTCGGGACCCACCCCTATCCCATCCTCCTGTGATTGGGAATGAGGCAGAGGCTGGGTGTGTAACTGATGCCTTGGAAGGGCCCGTGGACTCTGGCTGCCCTCCAACCAGCCTTCTTCCCTCTTCCCTGCCTCCAGAGCCTATGGCTGCGCGGCCCCGGCCCCCCGCCTACCGTGGCTGCATGAGGCGGCTGATGGTGAACCAGTCCCCCGTCACCGTGACTGGCTCTGCAGAGGTCCATGGGGCAGTGGGGACTGGTGGTTGCCCGGCCACCTAGGGTGCAGCCCACCTCGGCCCCTGCCCAGGCCCTGTGCGGGTCACTCCTGCCGCCCTCATGCTCCTCAGTGTTTGTGTATTGGGACTCTAGGCTCTACCGGTGACAGAGCTCGTTTCTGGAGATGGTTTAAGTTATAACTTTTTAAATGAAAGAATAAAATACACAAAATGTTTTTATACTTTTTATGGCCCTTCCACCCATTTTTAATTGTGGGAGACTTGTAAATCACTGGTTCCTCCTCCTGAAAAATTAAAGAGTAACTTCTGTGTAACTGAGTGCTGCCTTAAATGTGGAAGAAAGACAGTCTCAAGACAGGTATGGGTTGGCCTAGGCACAGGCACCAAACTCCAGGCCCTTTCTCTGGGATCCCACGGCTCCTCGCGCTAGCGCCTGTTCAGCCGCAACTCCCTCTGGGCAAAGGAAGTGAGCGTTGGCAGGTAAAAGAAAAGATTTTATTATGAGTGGGTGGGACAGGTGAGGGTGTGCCATGCACCGCAAGTGCCTGCCGACGTCACGGGCCGAGCCGGTCCCTCGGCGGACAGCACGCGGGTCAGTCCAGGCTCATGTCCTCCTCTTCATCCTTCTTGTCCTTCGCGTCGCCCTCTTTCTGCTCGGGCTTGGCGTTGTTCTGCATGGCTTTGGCAAACGCTTCCACATCTGGAACGCGTTAGACACGAGGTGGCGTCTAACCCTTGCCCAAGACCGGGATCAACGCAACGGCCATCAGGGGCAGAGACGCTATGACCTTTGCCCCCTCAGCCCCACTTGTGCAAATCCAGGGGGACAGACAGGAATGGCTCCTGCCCTCTGGCTTTGGCCCGCAGGTGCAGGCACAGCCACTTACCGCCCTTGTTGGCGGCCTCCACGGCCTCTGCAGGCAGACCGAACTGGCACATGAGGGGGCCCAGCTGCCCTGAGGCCAAGGCCGCACTGAACATGCCCAGGGCCTGCAAGGAAGAGCCAGGCGCAGGGGCTGAGCTTCCCCCTGGGCTGCGCCCCACAGCCGCGTCGCTCAGCCGCCAGCTCTGTGGGCTGGGCACAAGAAGCACCAGCCATGGTGAAGGTGGGGCAGGGCCGCCTCTTCCCTCCTGCCCACTCCCTGGGCCCGGCCTCTACCTGCTGGAACTGGGGCGAGGTCAGGGTGTTCTGAATCTCATCTGCGGTCTGCGGCAGTGACTCCCCAGATGGCAAGTAGGGAAGCAGGCGCTCCTGGACGTCCGAGTTGGCAAGGATGGGAGCCATGATCTCCGGCGTCAGCACACTGGCCAGGTCCACTGGGGCACAAACACAGGGCCATCAGCTCGATGCCAGCCTAACTGCCCATGCGGAAGGCATGCAAGCAGGGGCTCAGCCCATGGCCCCAGCACCCCAGGTGCACACTGGGGAGACACCTCGGAAGGTGAGCGTGCGTAAGCGGCAGCAGGCCCCACGGCCCCCAGCGCGGGGGACAGCACGCTTTGGCACACTTACCTTGCTGGCTGCCTGCCGGCCCGGCCGGCACATTCATGGTGGCCAGGATGCTCTGGAGATCGCTCAGTTGGATGGGCTGGGTCGGGCTGGCTGCTGTGCTGGCTCCGTTACCGGGACTGGGTGCGGGGCTCGGGCTGGTTGCCGAGGCGGCTGCTGGAGCAGAAGGGGCCGGGGTGGCTCGGGTGGAAGAGGTGGTGGATGACGGGGTGACCGCTGCCGACTGGCTCCGGGAGCTGCAGAGAGAGGGCAGGGCTGCAGCAGATGCGCCCCACACAGCAGGACCTACTCGCAGAGTCTGGGGCACCAGGCCACGATTCCCTACTTCCCCTCCCTTAACACGGCGGTGCCTGCGTGGCAGGGCTGGGGTGCAGAGGCTCACCTGGAGGAGGAGCTGCTCCCTGGAGGCCCGCTGCTCCCCAATAAGCTGGCCAGGCCAGGTCCCGTGAGGGCCCCCAACCCACCTGCGAGGGGCAAGGGAACGCGAGGTCAGGACATCCTCCAGCTCACCAGGAAGAGCCTGGCCCTCCCCAGGCCAGAGGAGCAGGAATTTCCAACACCAAAGCCAGGAACAAGCAGGGCAGCAGGGTGGACATTTGGGACTATGTGCTGGAGGCGAGGTCACTTCTGTTCCATCCCATTTATACCACTCGTGCTTAGATTCAAAGCACTCAGTCCAGGTGCTACCCAAAGGGACAAGCATTTCTGAAGGGCCAAGCATACCACTCTGCACTCGACAGCAGCAGGCAGGCAACCATGTAGGGCCCGGGGACCCTGGGCAAGAACCCCAGCTCACTCCCGTCCTCCAGTCCCGCTGCTCAGCCAGCCATGCTCCAAAAGTACCCAGCTGGGGTCCTCACCAGGGGCCCAGAAGCCCATGCCTACCCAACTCCAGCCACAGGCCAGCAAGCACCTTCCCAAAGGGGAACCAGCTGGGGGACACATAGGCTCCTGACACCACGCAGAGCCAGCAGAAGCCTAAGGGAAACACAGCCGGGCCTCACAGCATTCCCAGCGCAAGCTGCCCGAGAGCCAGGGTGGCACACGTTACCCAGTCCTCCGAGGCCGGCCGGTCCGATGAGCTGCATGAGCTGGCTGTGGCTCATGTTCCCCAGCAGGCTCTGCAGGCCGCCCTCACCTGCAAAACACCTGGGCTCAGGCAGGCCTGCCTCGGCCAGACCCACGCTGGCCCCACAGCGCTGCCCAGCCCCCACTCGGCTGCCCTTGAACTCTTGAAACGCGACAATGGGCAGGACTCAGCCCCATCTTACCCCATGAAGGTGGGAGTGGGGACTGCCCCAGGGAGCCTCATCCCTGTTCACAAACGGGGCCTCTAACTTAGCATCTTCCATTTCCACTTCTAAACAACCTGCGTGGAGGGGCAGTCACCCGCAGTAGACTCCGGCCTCCCAGGAAACCCCGAGCTCATGCGACAGACGTGACAGTTACCGCCTAGCGCAGAGAGCTCGTGGCCACTGCTCCCGCTGGCCCCCAGCGCCCCAGGCATCGGGGGGTTGTTCAGGTACTCATTGACTTTCCGGCAGTGCTCCTCGTCCTGGTCTGTCTTGGGTTCCTGCAGAGGCAGGGCGTGTGAGGGCAGGGAAAGGGGCCGGCGCCAGCTCGCTCTGAGGGCCGCCACAGCCATCCTCTGACCTGGCTTACAGGTGACAGACCTGAGAGGTGGAGGCATGTGTGCCCAGCCACACAGTGCTGAGGAGACAACCTGGCCCAGCAGCTGAGGGGACAGCAGTGCTCCACGCCCTGTCCCCTCTGCCCGTTTCACAGATGGGGAGTCTAGAGCCCCAAAGGCACTTAGCTGCCACCAAGCCAAGCCCTGTCATCCTCTGGGGTGTGGCTCTTTACACAGCGTCTCCTTCCTTCAACCAGTGGAAGGCAGCAAACCAGCTGGCTCAGTACGCCACGGCCCAGGGCCACGGCAGGCCCTCACAGACCAGCACACGCGTGTGCCGCCACAAGCTCAGAGCAGGGTCAGACAGCATCGCCCCGCGAGCACCCGGAGCTGGGGAGCAGAGCGCCCACGCCATCCCTGAGCACCGGCTCTGGAGGCTGCAGGGCACCAGGGACACAGGGACTCCCTGCCCTCATGGCAAAGCGGGAAAGGGGAAGAAAGTCATCAGGAAAAAAAAGGGAGCGGGTGGTAACAGTTGGACAGTTTTTTGGCAAAACTGTGGGAAAAACACGTTCCACACCAGGTGGCAAACTGTGGCCCCATCTGTGCCTGCAAATAAAGTTTAACGCGCACTCAGCTCCGCCTGCTCGTCCTCCCAGGTCACCTGCACGCCGCCTGCAGAGGTGAGCCCCGGCAACACACACCAGCTCCCACAGGGGCCTGTCACACAGGGTCCACCTTGCTCTCGAAAGTGCTGGGGGTGGGGGGACGGCAGCTCCCCCTCTGGCAGAGCCCCGCGTTTTCTCCGCACTGCAAACGCACGTGCCTTCTGACCACACGGGCCGGCTGCCTGTTTACCCTACAGATCACACTCTCGGACGGAAAACACTGCGTCACGGGCAACGCTGTGCACACTGCCTGTAACTGCACAAACAGTGACAAGACGACCAACGGCCACTGACAGGTGGCAGAATGAGCGGTGGCCTCCGGACACGAACAGCGCTCTGCAGCTGGGGGTCAGAGGAAGCCCAGGACACACAGCAAGGGAAGGGGCAGAACCGTGGAGGGCGTGGGGAGGATGCGTTTCTGGAAGCCACAGCAGGAAAGCCACACAGAACCCCCTGCCTCTGCTCAGGGTGTGTGCATGCCATGAGAGCAGGGAGTCCCTGTGTCCCTGGCGCCCTGCTCGGGAATGGCGTGGGCGCTCTGCTCCCCCGCTCTGGGTGCTCGTGGCTCCATGCTGCCTGACCCTGTCTCTACTTGCCTCAATGAACCCTCTGGCAAGGAGCAGAGAGGCACCGGGCGTTGCCTGAACCAGGAGCAGCATGCCTGCCTGCCTGCCTGGAAATTCCACACCGAAGTCGTGCGCGGAGCCCAGCCTTGGGCCTCGGTACTCTGGGAGAGGACCTTGGCCCCGGTAACACGCACCGCAGCCCTGGTGGCATCTGAGGCCGCCTGGCCGGCGCCCGCTGGTGTGTTAAACCCAATTGCACCACACGGCAAGCAAGCTACTAACCGAATCGCAGACAGCTAAAAGCAAAGCAACCCTGCCCCATACCTGCATCCAGAAGAAAAGCCGCTTGGACCCTGCCTTGAACTTGAGCACGTAGACCCTCCCGCTGGGGCACTGCGGCACCCGCTTGAACTCACAGTCGTCAGGGAAGATGATCAAGTCCTGCAAGCCGAGGAGGGAGAGTCAGCGGCGCGGATGGCAGAGCGCGCCGGGCCGGGGTCTGACGGGGTGGGGTGCACAAGGGCAGCTAAGCCGTCAGCCCCTCACTAGCAGGGTCTCCACACAGCAGTGAAGCCACGCTGGGAGACACCCCATGAAAGGCGAGCGGGGAAGGGCCTTTCAGGTGGCAACAGGGTTTCTGAGAGGTGTGGGGAACCACATTCCCGGAGGAGTTGCTCTCAAATGTAACAAGAAATAATTTATAGAGTTTGAAGAACAAAGTAGACTGCGTGAAGCGGCAACGCAGAGCGCCCCAAGCCCTCCAGGGCCGAGACCTCCAACCCCAGGCACCCCACACGGAAAGTTCAACATACACCCGTCACCGCGAAAACCAGGACGACCCATCAGCAGAGCAGCCGATGACGGCCCCACAAGCGGTCCCCAGATGCGGCCAAGCCCCCACCGCGAACTCCAGAGCGAGGACTCCGAAGGCCCGAGAAGTCGCCTGTCCCGCTACTGCGGCTCGGGGACACTCACGTCTTCCACGTTCCCGGACGTCCTGTCCTTCCAGCAGAAGTGAATGAGCGAGTCGTCCGTCTGCTGGATGTACACCAGCCCTTTCCGCTTGTCCGGGGTCACGGTTGTCCCCTTCAGGGACATCTTTCCCGCCCGGAACTCCACCAGGTACTTGCTGGAGGCGCCCCGAGAGCCTGGCACCAGGCTTGGGAAGAGCGCGCCTGAGGTCGCCATCCTGAAAGCGCAGGGAGGGCGCTGAGGCGCGGCGGTCACTGTAGCCGGAGGTCCGGCAAGCCCCCACCACCCGGGGTGTTTGAAAACGGGAGGCCTGCGCCAAGGGCTGCCGAAGGCGTCGCGGGCCCAGTGCACACCGACACGCCTGGGGCCGGCCACAGAGCCCCAAACGCTGGAGCCCACGGCGGGCTGCTTTCCGCCTTTCCCTCCCGCCCGCCGACCGCACCGCCCGCAGTAGGCGCGGGGCCCGGGCAGCCCCGCCGAGGCCAGTGGGGCCGTCCCTAGGCGTGACGCCGTCTCCGCCGGGAACCAGCCTCGACGCGCCGCTCCGGCGACCCCCTCCGCGGGGCAGACCCGCACGAGCTCCCGCCGAGCCCCACGCTCAGGGCCGCAGGCGGAGCCCGGCAGGCGCCCGAGACCCCAGAGCCCCCGCCCAGCCCGGCCCGGCCCCCGCAGGCCCCGCCCGCCGCGCCGGCGCCAGCCCCCTTCTCGTCCTGGCTGCCCCCGCCCCACTCCCGGTCCAGCAGCCCCTGCCCCCGCCTCCGGACGCCCCTAGCCGTCTGCGGCCCGGCGGCCCCCGCACCTGGCCCGCGCCCACACTCGTCCGAGAAGCGCCGTCCGGGATCGCTCTTCCTCCTCGGCGCCTGCCGGAACCCGCCGGAAGCCCGCGTTTGGCCCGCCCCGCCTGCCGCTCTCGCCGCCGATTGGACCCCGTCGGCCGCGCGGCCGGCCCTAAGCTGCCATCGATTGGCGAGGGTGGCCGTCCATCGCGCTCGCTCCTCCTCGGTCCGCCCCCGCGCCGGCGGCTCTTTTCCGGCGGAAGCGCGGGCCGCGGGGCGCGTGGGCCAGAGCGGCCCCTATTGTTGCTGTGTCATAGGGGAGCGGCGGCGGCTCCTACAGGCCGCGCCAGGGATCGCGGGCGGATTTCAGCAGGGCGCTGGGGACCTGCTCAGGTGGGGCCGAGCCCACCCCTCGGCGTCGCCAGCCCGGGCGGGCCGACTCGTGGGGCGGAGCCAGGCAATAGGCGGAGGCCGAGGAATGCGGTGCGGCTCTGGGCGGCGGGACCAGAGCTACGCACAGAAGTGACCGTGGATTCAACGCTTCGGGACCTCGGACAGGAGCTGGAGTCCACGCGTCCGGGAGAGCAGGAGTGAGAACCGTGACACGGTCTCAGCTGCAAATGTGTAGTACCGGGGTCCGGGAGGGGAGGGAGGGGTCCGGGAAGGGTGGGGTCTCGGAGGGGAAGGGTCCGGGAGGGGTAGGTCAGGGAGGGGAGGGGTCCTGGAAGGGAAGGATCAGGGAGGAGTGGGATCTTGAAGGGGAAGGGTCTCGGAGGGGTGGGTCCGGGAGGGGCGGGTCAGGGAGGGGAGAGGGTCCGAGAGAAGAGGGGTGAGTCCGGGAGGGCAGGTGTCCGGGAGAGCTGGGGTCCCGGAGGGCAGGATCAGGAGTCACCACCTGGCTGCCCTCCGCTTACCCTCTGGACGCCTGGATGGGAAAGGGCACCGGGTAGAAAGGCGGCAGTCGTCCGCCAGTGTCGAGTAACTGAGTCACTTTGACACAAACTATAGCGAACACGACAGAGAAGCTTGTGGAGCCCCAGCAGGCTGCTGCAGAGGGACCGGTTCTGTGGTGGGATTTGCCTACAGCGACGCCGGGCGGGGGCGCTTAGAGGGGCCGGGAGCGGTGGCTGACGCCAGTAATCCCAGCACTTTGGGAGGCGGAGGCGAGCAGATACTTGAGGCCAGGAGTTCAAGCCAGCCTGGGCAACATGGTGAAACACCAGCTCTACTAAAAATACCAAAATTAGCCAGGTGTGGTGGCACATGCTTATAATCCCAGCTACTCAGAGGGCTGAGGCATGAGAATGGCCTGAACCCCGGGAATTGGAGGTTCCAGTGAGTGGAGATTGCGCCACTGCACTCCAGCCTGGGAGACAGAGCGAGACTCCATCTCTAAAAATAAAAAATATTAAAAATAAAAATAGGTCAGGCACTTCGCGAGGACCCTGAGGTGCAGTGGCCTCGGCGCCCCAGGTAAGAGGGACTAGATGTTTGCAGCTGAGACGGTGCCAGCGTCCTCAGGTTCTCACCTGCCCACCGCTTGCGTCCTTCTTTCCTTCGGAGGCTCCACTCCGCTGGGCCGCTCCCCGGGATCACCATGTGCTTGGTGGCTCAGCCTCCGAGCGTGTACGCAGCTGTGTGCTTACCTGCTCTCTGAGGTCCTCGGGTGTGTGTCTTCGCTCACCCTTGCTGGAGATGTGTTGGCATGGACGCTGGCAGCCCCAGCCCTCATTCTGAAGGGAGTCTACCGCCCAGGCCTCACTGTCTCGGGCAGAGCTTGTCCTGCTCAGTGGCCACTTTTCACTATCATAATGCTTCCACTGGAAACATTTCGTTGATCTAAAGATTCAGGTTTTTTGCTTTGGAAAATGTAGCTATTTTTCATTTTAAAATTATGTTAACAAGTAGTTTTTATGTAAATAATTTTAAATGTCCTCTTAGTTTCTAGTATGGTAAATGTCAATAAAGCTCATGTAAACAAAAGCTCTTTGGGGTCCTGTATAATTTTTAAGAATCTAGAGGGTTCCAGAGTTTAAAGCGGTTGAGAGGGCTAACACAAAGCTCTGTGACCTGCTGGTGACAGGTGCCAGTGACGTGTGTCACTGGTACTGCAGCCCCGTCCTCGGGCCCGAGTGTAAAACAGGGAAAAGGCGGAAATGAGAAAACCCAATGCAGCTTTCCTGGCACGAGGCTGGCAGGCAAGTGTCACTTGTTGTTTACGTCACAATGAAGCAGCAGCCACCAGGGGCTACAGGGGCCATGTGTGCAGAAGCCAAGGCAGTGGCCAAGAGGACCCTGGACTCAGTATTTCCTCTTCCTGGGGGCCCTGTGGCCGGGGACAGCTCAAAAAACAAAAAACAGAACTCTATCTACGCTTCAAGGCTTCAAGTGAAATTCCCACATTCCTGTGAGCACGCTTGCAGAGAAAAGCCGCAGCAGCCAGCCAGGAGTCCCGCCGCCTGTGCAAGGGCTCTGTGCGAGTGTGGGTTGTGGCAGCCAGAGCACCCAGCAGCCCAGGAAGCACAGACAAGGTGCGGAGGGCCGTGTGACCAGCGCGGCATTGGCTATCTTCTAATTGATTGCTGAGGGCACTTGGTGGGATGTCTGCAAAATGCCCACGGCGTCTAGAAGAGCAGCCTCACCGGGACATGTGCATTCGGCTAAAGGAATCTGGATTAAGAGATCCTCTAAAGGAGATTTCTATTCATCCTCTTTAGCAAAAAAAAAAAAAAAAAAAAAAAAAAAAACCAAACCCCAGCCATGCAGTGACTCACACCTGTAATCCCAACACTTTGGGAGGCCAAAGTGAGAGGATCCCTTGAAGCCCAGGAGATCAAGACCAGCTTAACCAATACAGTGAGACCCCATCTTTACAAAAATACAAATTAAAACAAGGCCAGGCATGGCATTGCAGGCCTGTAGACTCAGCTACTTGGCAGCTGAGGAGTTCAAGGCTGCAGTAGGCTGTGATGGCACCACTGCACTCCAGCCTGCGTGACAGAGCAAGACCCTGCCTCAGAAAAAGCCCCGAACTATGAAGAAAGCACAACCCAGCGCTCTCCAGGTTGCCGCAGGCTCCTTGTGTGAAAGCCTGGGCAGCAGAGCCAGGCTGCACCTCCACGTGGGTGGAAGACACCTCTGGACATTTCACCAAAGAGATCACAGGTGGCAAAGGCACGGTGGCAACCTGCTGGACACCATTATTCACGAGAGAAATGCAAATTAAATAAACCTGCCAGGCTGAAAGCAAATGACGGAAGGTGTCACGCTAGGGTGGGAACATCAATGGCATGGCTACATAGGAAAAGTGTTCGGCAGGGGTAGGGTTTTTTTTAAACTTTTTTCTTTTCTTGAGACAGTCTCGCTCTGTCCCCCAGGCTGGAGTGCAGTGGCTCGATCTCAGCTCACTGCAGCCTCCTCCTCCCAGGTTCAACCGGGTTCAAGCAGTTCGCCTGGCTCAGCCCCTTGAGTAGCTGGGATTACAGGCACCTGCCACCACGCCCGACTAATTTTTGTATTTTTAGTAGAGACGGGCTTTCACCATGTCAGCCAGGCTAGTCTCGAACTCCTGAGCTTGAGCAATCCACCCGTCTCAGCCTCCCAAAGAGCTGGGATTACAGGCGTGAGCCACCGCGCCTCTAGGGTTTTATTTTTTTAACATTTTAAAAACAGACAAGTCACAACCAAGCGGAAGGCAAAGAATACTGGTTCCCCCGGGTGCTCCGTGGGCTGCACCGATGCCAGGTCAGCACCTGGCGTCCGCCATTTGTCACAGCCTACCATCAGTCTGTGTGCTGCTATACCACCACCCCGGACCAAGCAGTTCACAAAGGACAGAAACTCACTTTCTTACAGTTTTGCAGGTTAGGAAGTCAGCGTCGGTGGGGCGGCGGGCCTGGCTGTCTGGTGACAGCTGTTCTCTGCATCTGACATGGCACTGATGCTCTGTGGGGCAGACCAGGCAGGGTGGGCTGAGCCTCCCGGAACCCGAGGCTCAGGCAGTGATGGTGGAGCCCCACAGCCACACACCTGGAGGATTCTGAGGGCATGGACATCTCAAGGACCGTCTGTCCCTCTGCCCCAGCCATAGTGACCACTGAGACAACTGTGTCTGCCCAGCTTACCCTCCTGAAAAGCACCAAGGTGCTGGGGCCACTTAGGGCAGAGGCAGGCAGCCGGAACCTGTGGGTGGTGGTGACCCCACTTCACCGCTTCTAGCAGTAGCTGCCAGGGGAGGGGGGTGCATCAGAGCCTCCTGCCGCTCGGAGAACCTGGGCGCGCCATCCATCACGTGTGCTGCCTGACAGGCGCCACAAGTGTCCCCAGTCCCCTCTCCACAGGGCAGTTTTTGCAAACGAGCTATTTGCGTGGCCAATCCTCAAGCACACACGGTCAACCTCTGGTAACTGGGCATGAGGACTCATTCATAGCTGATTTGTGGCCTTTTTCAAAATGGCCAGAATGGCTGAGATGGTGAAAAACTGCTCAGTGTAAAACAAGTGTCACATGCCACCCATCCTCAGTATCTTCATTCAGAACTTGGAGGCTGTTTTCACAGATGTATACACAGCCCTCCAAAAAATCTGATGACTGTGTTAATGCACACTGACAGTTATTAGATATGATAAAATTAGTACGCTCTGCTGGCATCTTTTCTCAGCTGCGTGTCCACGCTGCCTGGTGGGATGAACGGCACTGGAGGAGCAGCTGGGCACAGGCACGACGGGGGCTGAAGGCCCGCGAGGTGTGGGTGGCAGGAATGCCCAGCTTCGCACCACTGCCCTCTGCAGAACTGCCATCATCTCCTAAACATCTGGCCATGGCAGCCTTGCTCCCAAAGCCCACCCAGTGAAGGGCCAGCTGTAAAGTGAACCTGTACCCAGAGATGGCAAACGTGGCTTTTGCCTCGAAGAAATCTCCCATTAGCCTGTAGAAAACGGTGAGGAACCATCATGTGAGGGGTCCCAAGGGAGACCCAGCTCCTGCGCTGCCTGGCCAGCAGCAGGAGCCACAGCCACGTTCTCGGCCACAGTAGGGTCCTTGTCTTTTGTGCCCACTTTACGCACAGGCAAGTCCAGATGTGGCCATCAGAGAAAACTGACCGTCGGGACTTCCTGCGGACGGACTGAACTCTCCTCTGGGTCCCACTGCACCCCTTCCCTGTACCCTTTGAATTCAGGGTTGCCCAGCACAATGGGAAGCTCATCAGAACTCATCACCCTCTTCGCTTTGTTTTCTGTCAGGGAAATGACAAGGACTTGTATAAACCTGTAAATCCCCATTTCTGCTGGGGAGAAATTTTCCCCAAAGAGCAGGACGCCTTGTGAGGAGGCCTCTAGGCGTTTCTCTTGTCCTGTTTTAACCTCCTGACCTTGTGTTCAGATGTGCCTGGCAAGCCGTGGCAGGTCCTTGGTGTCCCAGGCCAATGCCCCAGATGGACAGCTCCATGCTGACACGTGGACAGTGGGGTGCCCAGAGGCCATCAGAGTGGCACATGGCACTTCTCCAAGAGCTGGGCCCTGCTGGGTCTGACATTTGTGTCCCCTGCACCAGACTGCTTACTGGGCAGAGCTGTAGCCCTGACCCTCCAGCCAACAAAGATGTGGTGAACTCTGGGGCTGGCGTCTGGAAGGGGTGGCGAGCACCTGCAGGGAGCAGGCTGGAGGCCCTGCAGGCACCGCTGTTCCCGTGAGCTTTCCCACTTGCTCACGAAGGCTGAGAAACACGGCACACGCAGGCGCCTCCCCCGATCGAGGCATCTGGGCTGCCGGCTCCCTCTCCTTCCAGACAGCAGTCTCTGGAGGGTCTGGCCTCAGGGCAGCAGCAAAACACCAGACGCCCATCAGGGCCGGGGACCAGGGCCAGCTGTCCCCACTTCCCACAACCCAAGCCTCGCCCAGTGAGAAGGCTGCAGGTGCTGGTGACAGCTGACCCTCCACCCGCCTTGGACACCACAGCACAGATCCACGCCGTCCCGAATGAGGCTGGTGAGCAGCAGCATGTGCCGTGAAGCCAACGCGTGCTCCACATACAGCTCTCCAGGATGTGCGTGCGCCCGTTCACCTCTGTCTCCAGGGCCTCACCACACACGTGCCCTGAACCAATGACCATGGAGCCTAATTCTAATTTCAGTGAGAAGCACAATCAAATCAAGGTATTAGGTTCTGTTGGGGAAAAAGCTTGTTAGATTTCTCACTCCATAAGGACATCCTAAATGACAGGATTAATTTTAAAAGAACCAAGGGACTCGCACAGTGGCTCACATCTGTAATCCCAGCACTTCGGGAGATGGAGGCAGGAGGATTACTTGAGCCAAGGAGGTCGAGACCAGCTTGGGCAATATAGTGAGACCCTGTCTCTACAAAAACCTTGTTTTAAAATAGCCAGGTTTGGTGGCACGCGCCTATGGTCCCAGCGACTTGGAGGCTGAAGCTGGAGGACTGCTGGAGCGCAGGCGGTCGAGGCTGCAGCAGGCTGTGACTGCACCACTGCACTCCAGCCTGGGCGACTGACCCTGTCCCCAAAAGTGAGTAAGGTGCCAAGACCCTTGGTCAAGGCCACACTCACAGCCGAATGTGTGGCCTACAAGAAGGCCATCACTTTCCACACGTGAAGGGGTGGCATCTTTATTAGAGAGGTTTAACATTCAATAGATATCAAAGGTGACCAAAGGCAGGTGACAGTTTATGTGTTAGCATTTGCAGAAATAACAAAAAATCATAAAAAATTAAAATAACCCTGACACACGGCTGCTTTCACAACCACCTCCTGCTGTTCTTCCTCTGCCTCTGCTTTGGTGCCTGCGCTCAGGGACAGCAGCAGTGGGGCTGTCTGTGCAGCCGACGAGCCCCTGAAATACCAGGAGCCTGGCCCTGGGAGAGGACTTGGAAGCAAATCCATTGGCAAAATTACCTTCAGCGGTAAAGAGTGGAATGATCGGGAAGAAGCCGCTAAACTTCCCGAAACGCAGTCGTTTGCCGTGTGTCCGAGTCCCACCCTTTGATGTGTGCAGCTTTCAGTCTTTCTTGGAGAATGAGCCTGTTCACAACCACAGTCCAGAAAAGCAGATGACCCTTCACCAGAGGCATATGGGCTCCACATTCCGGCCATCAGGGATTTCAAAGTCTCCTCCTGGAATCACGTCACGACCCTAAATCCTCAGACGCATCTGAAAGTCACCGAGTGGTTCTGTTCAGACGCTTCTGAGTGGCTGCTTCAGAGATCGAGGCCCCGGGGATGACACAGGACTGAGCCCAAACACCGTCTTTCCAGTTTCCAAAGCTACGAAATCAAGCTTTCAAAACGAGCATCCACTTGTAGCAGTGCTTCCGTTACAGATGTGATGTTGAAGCCTTGACGCACGCCAGCGCCACCTCCCATTCAGAAATGCCGGCCTTAGTAACCCACGCTCCATGCAGCTGTGTGTGCGTGCATACAACCGATGGTGTTTCAAAGTGGTCCACTGTGATCTCTTGTGCTGACACTTCTACATAAAGAAAATAAGTCATGGCCAGGCACAGTGGCTCATGCCTGTAATCCCAGCTCTTTGGGAGGCCGAGGCAGGCGGATCACCTGAGGTTGGGAGTTCGAGACCAGCCTGACCAACATGGTGAAAGCCCGTCTCTACTAAAAATACAAAAATTAACCGGGCATGGTGGTGGGCACCTGTAGTCCCAGCTACTCGGGAGGCTGAGGCAGGAGAATTGCTTGAACCTGGGAAGCTGAGGCTGCAATAAGCCAAGATCGCACCATTGACTGCAGCCTGGGTGACGAGAACGAAACTCCGTCTCAAAAAAAAAAAAAAAAGAAAATCACTCACTTTAAAGGTGAATGCTGAGATGGACACATACCTTTTTTTCGTTAAGTAACTTTAATTACACCACTGTAAGTAGATTCTGCCTCTGAACCTCCCACAGCACACAACCAGATGTGATTCTTATCGCTTCTATTTTATACATGCATACCGGGAAAAACAGAAACACAAGAGTGCTATGGATACAGGCATCGTTTAGGAAGAAATGACCTCCGTGGAGACGTGGACACAGTGCGCGGAGACAGCCGGGCCTCCTCCAAGGCGGGAGCAGTCCTGGGATTTCGCGTCCAACTCTCGGTGCTTCTGCCCGCTCTGGGTGTTCATGGTGACGCTTCATTTTGGACAGTATAAACCGGTGATTAATGTATATCTTGCTCTTCAGCAAAATGCTATTCAAGGAGTTTTAATTTAAATATTTTAAAAGTAATCTTTACATTATTGAAGATTGTTAAAAAATACAGAATCTGACAACTTTTCACTCAATCTGATGCTCTGAAAATCTTCACTTCTGTATTACTGTCATTTAGAAAGCAATCCCGGCCTTTATAAAGCTCTCTGCAGGATTATTTTCAAGATCCATCTTTCCCCCACTGGTTCGAGTTTAAAAGGCTTTCAGAAACCTTTTGCCACTGCATTATAAGCAGAACATGGACCCCTTCCCATACTTCTTTTAGCTACAAATTCTATGACCAAGAGAGTGCCGGACGCTAGCTAAACAAGCCCCAGCTGATTTCTGCCACATCAAAGGGCGCCGTGAAGAATTTCCCTGTTGAAACCTTAATGAAGACGATCCCACGTGAAGCTTTATGAAGAGACTGCACAGCAGAGTGAAATGTTTGGCATCAACAGTGAATCAGAATTACATCCTTGATCAGGGATGGTGCTATCTCCACAAACACAGTCATTAGAAAAGTTGGCTTCTCCTGTGATGAAGCTCAGAGTGGCCATCCGAGGGAGTCCGGCCTCACGGGCCTCCGGTTCCGGCCCCAGGACCCTCTAGTCCCTCAGTAGATATCTGGGCAGTCAGAGAAATTCCGCTCGAAGTAATCCCCTGCATACAACCAGTCGGGAGTCCCAGTGTAGGGGTTATTGCCTGGGTAGAACCACCTGCCGGACACAAGGGAGGGGTCAGAAGATGCTCAGCCCGAAAAGAAAACACAGCCCTGGTTCTTCCGGGTGCAGGAGTGTGCTCCCCTCATTCGGCACCATGACAGTAACACGGGTTTTAAAATGCAGCCCAGGCTAACAACTTCAACTGAGAATTCCTGATCACGTGGTCACGTGAACGCTGGAACCTAAAGATACCCAGTCACACAAGTCGGTTTCACTTCCCGACAACATCTGGAGGGTTGAACACAACACAAAACCCTCACACTGGGCCCTTATCAGGGGAGTTACTGGAGCCTAAATAATGCTTCCCTCTTTTCAAGGCAAGAGCAGTCACACTACTCACATTTGCTTTCATTTAAAGCAAACCAAGTATTTGTTTTTTTAATTGAGGACAAAGAAAGACTTTCTAGGCAAAGACGTGGCGGCACTGGGCCTGGGTGTTGGGCCCAGTTCAGCCGCCGTCCATAGCCCCTGTCCACAGCCCCCGGCTGGCACTCAGGACCCCAGGTCCCTAGGGACTTCCTTAGTGTTGGGGCCAGCGGGGTAGGGGGACACTCACAAAGGAGAAGCCATTTTCTTCAAAGGACAAAAGATCACTTTTTCACAGTATTTTTTTTTTAACACTTTAAAAAAAAAAAAAAGAAAGGTTACCTATTTTGAAGCTGATTTTCCCCCAGATTACGGGCAAATTCTAAATAGCAAACCATTAAAAGGCTAACATTCAATTGAAAGCCCAAAACATAAGAATTGCTTTCAAACATGCCAACCGCAGAAGTCACTGGGTATCACTGTTACTGGGTCTTGAAAACGAATCCTGTGAGTATGTGGCCTAACAGAACGAAAACGGTTGGAAAACACCCAAAGATTTTTATAACGGACTAACATTTTTACTTATATGTACATTTTAAAATTACGCTTATTACAGTACCTTATTGACTGAATCCTTATTAAACGGTTCTTTGTCTTTTGACTATTACAGAACAAAATAACCCAGCTTAGGACAGTTCAGGAAACAGGGATAGTGTCCGCACAGCTGATGCTGTCTAGTGCTTCTGTGAGACCCACATGGGCACAGGCCACCGTCCCAGCCTTCATGCACACAGATGCCACAGCACAGCGCATGGCATCTGAATTTCACAAAACCTTTCCGGGTCACGATGTGAGAGCAGCCTGAGCGGCGCTGACCGGAAGATGTGGTATCAGTGCAGCGGGCATGGCCTCCACACAGTGCCCCCTGCCCACACGTGGGGGCTGTGGCCCCTGGAGGACCTCACCTATACACTCACCATATATACAGTGAAGGGAGCAGTCACATTCAGGCAACATTTTCTGTTTAACTTTGCCACAGCTGAGAAGAAAGCTTTGGGCCAACACACCATGAGGCCCAGGAGAAGACCCAGGTCTGAAGTGACAGGCACTCCGCACAGGCTGCCCCCAGCCCG
This sequence comes from Alouatta caraya, assembly GCA_963575295.1. Classification (NCBI taxonomy): domain Eukaryota; kingdom Metazoa; phylum Chordata; class Mammalia; order Primates; family Atelidae; genus Alouatta; species Alouatta caraya. The sequence goes on along the minus strand of CAUYUD010153856.1, from coordinate 740 downwards.
GTGGTCTCAGCAAGGTGTGTGCTAAACTGGGATCGGCTCTCACCTGTGCAGTGGGAACCACATGGGTCAGGGGCAGCTGCGGGTGTCACTACTTTAATGGAGCCATGGAAAAGCAACTGCTCAGCCACAGGGGTGTGGGGTGGTGAGAAGGCCCCTTCATTGTCCCCGGGTGTGTGTGTGCGTGTCTCCTCACTGTCCCCGGATGTGTGTGTGTGGGTCTCCTCAGTGTGCCCAGGTGTGTGTGTCTCCTCAGTGTCCCCGGGTGTGTGTGTGCGTGTCTCCTCACTGTCCCCGGATGTGTGTGTGGGTCTCCTTGCTGTCCCCCGGGTGTGTGTGTGGGTCTCCTTGCTGTGCCCCGGGTGTGTGTGTGGGTCTCCTCGCTGTTCCGGGTGTGTGTGTGGGTCTCCTTGCTGTCCCCCGGGTGTGTGTGTGGGTCTCCTTGCTGTCCCCCGGGTGTGTGTGTGGGTCTCCTCGCTGTTCCGGGTGTGTGTGTGGGTCTCCTCGCTGTCCCCCGGGTGTGTGTGTGGGTCTCCTCGCTGTTCCGGGTGTGTGTGTGGGTCTCCTCGCTGTCCCCCAGGTGTGTGTGTAGGTCTCCTCACTGTCCCCCGGGTGTGTGTGTGGGTCTCCTCGCTGTTCCGGGTGTGTGTGTGGGTCTCCTCGCTGTCCCCCGGGTGTGTGTGTAGGTCTC
>CAUYUD010153850.1:0-13596 GCA_963575295.1 Alouatta caraya | reverse complement strand
GACCTCCATACTGTAAAATAACATAGTTGCGTTGTTTTAAGGCATCACATTCATGGTAATCCATTACAGCAGCCTTGTGAAACTAATACAGGGGTATTAAAGGAAGCAGTGTAACGTAGTGATTAAGACTCTTGATTTGTGAGTTACGTTGCCTCTTTTACAATAATGTTCCTGACTCTCTGTAGTTCTATAACTTTGGGCAAGTTACTGCCTCAGTTTCCTCATATGTAAAATGAAGTATCATAGAATGAGAGTGTGGATTCTGATATTGTATACATAATACACTGAATATGCAGCAAGCAATCTATACATTTTTACATAACAAATATTGTTTCCTCCTCTCTGTTCTCTGATCTAGGTTCTCATCACTCAGGTTGGTGAATATAATTAAATATGTGGATAATTAAATAGGCTTTTGTGGTCCTGCCTGGAGAAGTGGCTACCATTTCCATTGTTAATTTTATGGGCAAATATGATCTCAGTCGAAAAAATCTAATCCTTAAAATGCTGAAGCTACAAAACAATTTTAATTCTGTCTCTTGTCTTTTGAAAATAAACAATCACATTAGATCAAGCCAATAAAAGGGTTAAGAGTTTTGTATGTTTCCCATCTCCCTGACACCATCCCTCTGCCCCACCCCCACCGATAAAATCCTTTTTTTGCACCCTTTCTTTGGCCAGAGTGGTATTTTCTTTCTTTCTTTCTTTTTTTTCCTGAGACGGCGACAGAGTGTTATTTTCTACTCCATGATTTGGAGTCAGCCTGTCTGTCCCCTCACTGAGCAGGAGCAGTTGAACAGCTGTGAAAACAATGGAGAAGCCGAGGATGGCTGTGATTAGTGGGGGACGCTGGGGCAATCTGGGACCTACCAGGCCTGTTTCCCATGTCACACAGCCTGCAGAGTCTGGGTGTCACATGGCCCGGCTCGTCCTGGGGAGGCCTGCTCCAGGCTGGTGCTGCCTGATAGGCACCCTGGCAGCCCCTCTCCAGAAGCAGATTTTGTATTTTTGCTCTTCTTCTCTCCATGTTCTCGGACTATTGTATAAACATAGTGTTGCTAGGCAGCCCTAAAACCTCCTTTCATCCTGGATCCCAGGAAATTTGGTCCAGGAAAATTCACTGGAGTGTACTTACAGCTGTTGTTGTCCACCGAGCCAGCTCTCCTCTTTGGCCCCAGGTTTCTCTGCCAGAAATTCTCAGCATCTGTGTTGTACATTTGATTTTCTAGATGTGGATAACACTGAGGTGGGTATAGAGATCCCCCCACCCTCCATTAAATGCCCCTTGCTCTGGGACCTGTGAATACAAAATGTTTAACATAATCATAGCCTTTTGCAAGTCAGTCCTAGATTACTGAAGAACGAAGAATTTTGCTTACTGCTGTACTGAAACACCCAGTGACCACCTAACAGCAGTCTAAATTTCACCTTACTTTTTCCTTTCAGCTGCAGAGTTTACCAGTCATGTATTATTATTATTTTTAAAATCCTCTCAACATTTTAGTATATTTGCAGTTATGGAACCATAATTACAATCTAAATTTATTTATTTTTAAAAAATTTAAATGCATTTTTAATAGACAATAATTTTGTACATTTTTGTATGGGGCACAGTGTGCTGTTTTGATCCATGTATGCATGGTGTAAAGATCCAGTCAAGCTAATGAACACATTTGTCACCTCGCCAGCTTATCACTTTTTGGGTGCCACTTTTTAAAACTTCTTCCTGCCACAACTCTCTCCTGGTTTTTCTTTCAACTGTGTGACAGTGACAGTTTTCTTAGGCTCTGTTTCCCTTCCTAGACAGAGCAGCATTGCATTTATCTCTATGCTTCCTACAACTGGCACAGAACCTGGTCTGCATTTGCTTCAGTAAGCATTTGTAGGTTGATAAGATGATGAAATCATTTAAATGTACTAATTCTTTGTTTTTTTTTCCTTTCCTTTGAAACATAATTTAAAAAAATATTGCTACCATCCAGAACTAAGTTTAATATTCTCTCTTGTGGATTGAGCTATCTTTCTAATTATTCTTAGTTCCCATTTGACAAAAAAACTATATACATCATAAATGTTGACAAATAATTATTAAACAGAAAATTAGAATTTTATTGAAAAGGCCTCTCTCAAGGAGATGTATTGGCTTTTATTCACATTGTTTATCTATCTATGGATGAACACTACTTATTCTTAGAATGACAGAAGGTTCTGCATTGATTCTGTTCTAACTTTCTGTTTTTTAACTATTTTATATTATAGCAATTTAATATATATGCTAAGAACAAGATTAGTATAATACAATCATCATTTTTTCCTCTTTTTGTTGTTGCCTGTAAATTGTACTATTTATATGTATGTAAACTATGTGGCCTATATAAGTCTTGGATTAGTCAACTTTTATTAAGTGAATGGTGTAGACATCTGTCCTCACTTGAACTCTTTTTTTTTTCTTTTTTTGAGACAGAGTTTTGCTCTTGTTGCCCAGGCTGAAATGTAATGGCATGATATTGGCTCACCGTAACCTCTGCCTCCCAGGTTCAAGTGATTTTCCTGCCTCAGCCTCCTGAGTAGCTGGGACTACAGGCATGCACCACCATGATTGGCTACTTTTGTATTTTTAGTAGATACAGGGTTTCTTTATGTTGGTCAGGCTAGTCTGAAACTCTAGACCTCAGGTGATCCACCTGCCTCGGCCACCCAAAGCGCTGGGATTACAGGCATGAGCCACCACGCCTGGCCTACCTATTTAATTGTCATGTACAATATTTCAGTCTTACTTTTATTAGACTGTGGGAATGTTGACTACATGACTGTATGTATGACCACAGGCTATACATCTAGGCTGTATGACCTCAATCCTTCTTGGCAGCCATGGCAGTCTATCAGATAATTGTTTTCTGTGGAGCTCAGAATCCATTTTAACATGGTGTTCCAGGCAACTGTCACGAACCAACCAAAGTGGGTATGAGAGCCAAAATAAATTTTATTTTGATAAAATTGTGTCAAAATCTTTTTATAAAGAATATCATCTAGGGTCAGGCATGGTGGCTCACGCTTGTAAACCTAGCAGTTTGGGAGGCCAAGGCGGGCAGATCACCTGAGGTCTGGAATTTGCGACCAGCCTGACAAATGGAGAAACCCCATCTCTACTAAAAATACAAAATTAACTGGGTGTGGCGGTGTATGCCTGTAATCCCAGCTACTTGGGAGGCTGAGGCAGGAGAATTGCTTGAACCAAGGAGGCGGAGGTCGCAGTGAGCCGAGATCACGCCATTGCACTCCAACCTGGGCAACAAGAGTGAAACTCCATCTCAAAAAAAAACAAAACAAAACTTTGTTATTTTTTTCCAAATATGGTATATACTAAGAATAAACGTCAAGCAACCAGCACAGAATTTGGTTCTAGTGAAAAGTTCACAGAAGAAAGTAAAATCTCATGTAAAATTCTTCCTCCCAGATATTAGCATTGTGAGTTTTGGAGAGTATTTTTTTTTTGTACACCTGTTCTTTGAAAACAGAGGTTAAGATGAGTACAAATAATTTTATAAAAATGGGATCTTTTATATGCATACTGTTTAAAATAAAACATTTTTTCTTGAATCAAATGGAAGGAAAAACAGAAGGAATTGCTGAAGCTCAGATTGTTTCTTTACAAGGAAACTTCATTCTTAAAACGTACCTTAAAGGCTAAGAAAAACAATATAAAACACATGAAGGGGATGAGAAAAAAAATGTTTTTTAAATGAATGTTTCAAATGGGTTAATATCTATTAACTGTAGTCTATTTTTTGAAATGCGAGAATACCACTTTATGTATCTCCATGCCCTCTTTGCATCAGCTGGGTTTTTCTAGTAAAATTATTTTACACTATTGGAATTCATAACATTTGTATTCTATCCTGTAACCATAATTCTCATGGTGGTTTAACTTTTGTTCAACATTTGAATTCGTTTAGTGCTCACTACCAGCCAGTTTACTGTGGCTTTTCCATTCAGTTCTTTCATTTTGAAGCATCATTGGTTTGCTGTATTTTGTTATCAAGTACCTTCTTTAAGAAAGGTTCATAAGTGTTGTGGTTTTAGTTTTGAGTGTGCTTGAGGACATTCTCATCTTTATACCTGAAGAAAAGGTAATTAAATTCTCCTTACAATTTTGTGATCCAGGCAACAAAATAATGCTAGTATTTCTCTGTGAAGTAACTGAAGGATGGCTTACATCTCCAGTGTTTAGGTGTTCCTTGGAATCCTGTCTGAGGTCTGAAGTGGATAAACCTTTGCTTAAATGAGCACAGGCTACTCCAGGAGGTTTGCTTGATATCGCCCATGTTACTCCATCGCTCTTCAATCCCTTTCTGCTCTTGGCCCAGACACATACCTTTTCCTTCTTTACCATGTGAATTATAATTCTGGCCTTGATCCGTTCTCTGTGAGATTTAATTTCTTTAGCACTTGCTCTGGAAAGATTTTGTTTCTCACAAAGTTTCCTCTTCATTACTCATAAGGAAAATGCGTTCTGTCCTTGGCACCTCTGAAAATTGAAGTAAATGATTTCTCTAAGCCTTTCTGCAGGTTTTGCTATTATTCCACTAAGATTTTCCTTGTCTTTGTTCTCAGTTTTTTGTGGCCAGTGTTTCCTCAGTTTTGAATATGGCTATTTTTCATTGTATCTAAAAATGTGGTGTTTATCAGAAACCTGTTCACCTGTAGTTCTGACAGCCTCAGTAGTTCAAAGTCTCCTAACCAATGAGTGACATCTAACTTGGTTTCTACTTTGGTTTCTTGCCTATTACTAAACAGCCGAGACCAGTATAATAACCCCTTTTATTAGCATGATAAAATTCAAAATATTTTCACCATAATCTTAACTAATTTGGGGTGATGACTGCCTTGTGCTTTGTGAGTATTGCTTTAATTGGGAGAGAAGAGGGAAGGTGGAAATGATCTAAACCTGCTTAGTGGCTTCAGAGAACGCTTTACAAAGTTTTGACATTTGAAGGGAGACTTGAAGATCAGGTCAGAGTTTGTCAGAAAGTCAAGCCCCCGGGAAAAGTAAAACAGAATACAAGATGCACCATGATGTGGCAGCAAGGGAAAGCATGGTGGGCTGTGGAAGCTAAAGGAGCTTAGTGTGGCCTGGAAGGAGGAGAGTTAGAATCTCTGGCTGATGAGGTAGGCAGAGTCTTCCATACCATGTTTTGATTTTATCGGGTAGGTAAAGAAAAGACGGGGAATAATGTTGAAAGGGAAATTTGATATAATCACATTTGCATGCCATGGGGGTCACTCTGGCAGGAGTGGGGCCGTGGTCAGAGGGTGAGCCTGCAGGCAGGGAGACAAAAGGCTACTGTAAGTATACAGGTGAGAGATGACAGCCGTGACGCAGGCTGATTGACTGCAAAGGCAGCAGATGTGGGGTGATGAGGGGGCCACGGTGAGAGAGATGACTTAGATGATTGCAAAGACAGTGGGTCTTTAGAGGAGGGATGAACAGCTCTGGACATATCTGACCTGTGTGCAATACTAGCTCTGTCCCTTATTGTTTATACTATCATGAGAAATTCACTAACTAACCTTTTTAAATCAGTTTCTTCATCAGTACACAGGGATGAAAATGCTCAACCCAAGATTGTTGTAATTAATATATGCAAAGCCCCTGGGAGAATGCCTGCCCAGTGACCCTTCAAAATGAGCTAACTCTACCTGTCTCCACCCTCCTGGCCATATAATGTTCTTTGCGTCTAGAAACAGTTATGTTGTCGACTCTCTGAAGAGTGAAAATTCTGAATTCTGGGGCTGCCCTAGCACCCACCTTGTATAGTATTACTAAACAGTTCAGACTGCAAGTCAGAAGAATAAAGTCAATCAAACCCTGGCTGAGTAAATTTGGCATAACACATCTTGTTAGCCACAGGATGAACAGTGATTTCAAACAAACTTTGCTTGCCATTTCTCAGAACTGGAATCCATGTGCAGGGAATAGTGTGGAGGAAGCACTGCTATTTATACTATGACTATTATTACCACTATTTGTTCACGACTTGAATTTTATAAGGTATTATAATTTTACTATTTCTAATATCACTATTACCATTAGTTATTCACTACTTGAATCTCATAGGCCACTATAATTTTAACAGACATTTTAAATGTATTTTAAATATGTGCTATGCACTATGTGCCAAATATTTTAATTACGTTATATCACTTTGTTGTCACAATAAACTTATGAGGTAGAAATTGTTCATCTGTTTTACAGATAAGGATATTGAAGCTGAAACACTTTAAATTATTTGATCAAGGACACTTGGCTAGGACTTTGGAATATATAAACTCTGGAAAGGAAACTGTATCAGTTAGCTTTTGCTGACTAATGAACCACTCTAAGGTGCAGTGGCTTCAAATAACTACCATTTATTGTTACTCATGAGTTTAAGGGCCAGCTGGGTGTTTCTGATGATCTGGGTCAGGCTTGGTTGATATTAACTGGGCTGGCTCCTGCATCTGTGGTCAGGTAGAGGCCTGGCTGAGACTGGCTGGTCTTGAATGACTTCTCTGGTTTTTGCCTGGCTCTTGGCTGGAGCAGTGGGAGTGACTGGGCCTCATCAACTAGCAGGCCAACCTTGAGCTCATTCACATGGAAGACAGGGAGTGTTCCAAGACCAAGAGCAAATGTGAGCAGACACCTGAGGCTCAGGTTCAGAATGTTGCCTCTGCTACATCCTTTTGCCAAAGCAGCACAAGTTCAATACAGATATGGTGGATGGAGAAGTAGATTCCACTTCTTGGTGGAAGAAATGTAAAGAAGTGTGGCTATTTTGGTTATCTACTGCACATGTCTACATGTGTTCGGCTCCAAAGCCTATGATCCTGCAGTGCTGCATTTTATTTTTATTCTTACTTTAAGGATAAAAAACTGAAGTTCAAAGATCTTAACTTGCTCTGTCTCTTGGCTGGTAAGCAGCTGAAACTTGATGTGAAGCCAGGGATGCATGACTCCAACCAGTGAATTTCTGCTGGGCCTGGTTGCTGAAACTTGGTTTTCAGAGTCTGTGAGATGTAGAGTCATTCACTCTTGTGGGTAGAAGGAACCTCAGAGGCTATCTGGCACATTAGCTGATAGACTTTTGAATCTCATAGATCAGTATAATTTTAAAAGACATTTTGGCAACCAACACATAGTAGTTCACCTATTTTTTTCCTTCAAGTCAAGGCACTTGCCTGTCATTCTCATTTCATTATGAAAATCAAATTTGATGCCAAAAAGCAAAATTATTCAATAAAGGACAGTTGTTTAAATTGAATTAATTCGGTATTGTGAAAAACTTGCCACTTTCGTTTATATTTTGTTGTGGTAGTGTTACATCAGTCCAAAGACAAGAATTTAGGAGCCACTAACCTAGACTACTCCGCTGTTTAAGAATGAATACACTCTAAAACATTCCTAACATATGGTCTTTCATTCATTGCCTGTGTAATTCTAATGACAGAGAGCTCACTACTACCTGAAGCAGCTTACTCCGTCTTTGGAGATCTGTACAAAAGAATGTTTTTTATTTTACTGAAACAAAATACTTCCTGGTAACATCTATATATAGCTAGAGCTGATCTGTTGGTGCTCAGCTAGAGAAGTTGAATGCACTAAGGTGTCTGAAAGTAACCATCATGGCTTCCTGAGTTGTCATTATCCCTAGTCCCTTTGATCTCCAGTTATACAGCATTGGCACTGAGCACCATCTACTTTCATCCTGCTCTCAGGCTCCGCCCAGTTTGCCTACATTTGCCTTCATGTGGATGTAGACCTCAGGTTAAGTCTCTGGGCTTGGCCTAATTAACTGTAGTAGATTAGGCCATCCATTTTCTCTTTCCACACGTGATCTTTCTATTAAGAAGGTCTAAGATCATATTAGTCTTTGTACAAAATCTTATCAAGCTGTTGATTCATGGCTCAAGTTAAGCCTCAATTTCTGTATGAATGAAATGAGAGCACTGTAGAGCTATTTTAAAGCTTAATAAACACTTACGAAAATCCAATATAATTTCAATAGCATTTATGGAATATCTTTTATGGACTAGTCCCTATGATAGTCACTAGGAATCTAACAAAGAAAAGATAATTTCTGTTATCAAAGAAATCAAAGTGCAGAAAGTAAAACAAACATGCAAAAACAATAAAGCAACAAGACTATCATTTTTTTTTTGGCAGTATGTGCCATGTGAGATGGGAGAATAAGAAAAGCAGCATCAGTGCCTTCCTGGGGTTCAAGGAAGACTTTGTAGAGGCTGTAGCATTTGAACCAAGAGCTAGAGATTGTGTAAGATTGGCAAGTTGGCCCTGGTTTTTCTACCTTTTGGAGAGGTAATACATCATAGAGATTAAAGAGAATAGCCTTTGGAACCAGAGAATCTGGATTCTAGTCTTAGCTCTGCCACTTCTCACAGGTTAAACTCCCTATATTTCGGCTTCCTTCCCGAGGACATTATTGCCCCATGTCAATATTGTGAGGATTAAATGAGATAATATGCATAAAGTTCTTGGTATAATTCTGGTGCATTATGTGGTAGGTAATCTTGTTCTAAGTGACTTAAGATGAGCCAGGTACCAAGCACTGCTAGCCTGAGTGAGGACACACTTTACCTTGCCCTCTGTGCACTGCAATGAAGTGTGCACCCAGAATGCATCCGTTACCTGTCAGGATCTTAAGATAATAGATTTAGGAAAACACATGAATGGGCCAAGAGCTGTAATGAAAAGTGCTGACATTTACTGGCGCATAGTCTGAGGCAGTAATCTTCACTTTGCTCTTTTGAAATGTAATCATTGGAAACTCTAAATTAAAAAAACAACATTTAAAAAAAATTTTCAGAAGAAAAATACACTCATTTATTTAATAATGGAAGATTCTATAAATCTACTGAATGTTTTATCGTTTAAAATAACTCTTATAAATTATATTTCTGAACCATTTAAACCATTTCGTAGTTCTCAAAATTGTATTGGTCATTTTCTCTCTGCGACATTTGTAAATATGTTCGACCAAATAATTCCAACTTAATTATACTTGCAGGTAACAATTAAGCATATCTTCACCATTGTTCTTCCTTTTGACTGTTTAAATTTTCAGTTTAATTTATATTTTATTAATGTGATTTTTGGTTTCAGTCAATTCAGTTTTTAATCACTGCAGTGTTTGAAATCACTGGAAGCTTCTCAAAAGAGAAAAATATAATGGGAAAATTAAGTCTTAAATAATTTCTACGCAAGTCCATGGGAATTTTCTTCTATTAAAGAATTACTTCTACTTTTTACCACAGCTGAAAAAAAAAACCCACATTTTTTCCTTTTGTTAAATCTTGAGAATGCCAAAACTCAAAAATACTTTTTTAAAAATGAAAATAAATTTGAAGAAAAGTCACATACTAAAAACAGTGCAAAAGACAGCCTTTATCCATATTTTACTAGTTAACATTTTGCTCCATTTACTTTACCATTTCTTCTCTTTTTTTCACACATACATGAGTGTACGTGCATGTGCGTGTGAACACACACACACACACCTCTTTTTGGAGAGCCATTTGAAAGTAAGTTGCATATATTATAGCTTTTATCCTAAATATTAGTGTCTACTTGCTAGAAGTAATGGTGTTTTCTTACATAATCACAATGTAGTTATTAATTTCAGTAGGTGCTGATATAATATCTTGATGTAATCTGCTGTCCTTATTCCAATTTTGTCAATTGACTCAATAATATCCTTTATAGTGGGCTGGGCGTGGTGGCTCACACCTATAATCCCAGCATTTTGGGAGGCTGAGGTGGGTGGATCACGAGGTCAGGAGATCAAGACTATCCTGGCCAGCATGGTGAAACTCCATCTCTACTAAAAATTCCCAGCTACTCAGGAGGCTGAGGCAGGAGAATTGCTTGAACCCAGGAGGCAGAGATTGCAGTGAGCCAAGATCATGCCACTGCACTACAGTCTGAGTGACAGTGCAAGACTCTGTCTCAAAAAAATATATCCTTTATAGCATTTTTTTAAAAACCTCCATTATGGGATCAGTTAAAGGCTAAATATTGCCTTTAGTTGCCATGTGTCTTTAGTCTCCTTAAATCTGAAACATTTCTATAGGCTTTCCTTTTGTTTTATGATACTGACATTAAGAAAAAAAATATAGCCTCCTCCCTGCTTAAAATAGAGTGTATGTAATTTGCAGGATGACGATCTCATATTTCCTCATAAATTGCTTCAGTTTATGCATTCTAGGCCACTTAAGTGATGTCCTTCTCAGGGCATGGCATTTGGAAGTATATGGTATCCATCTGCCCCTCATTGGTTATGTTAACTTTGATCACCCAGTCACTGTCATGTTTGATTTCTCTACTGTTTAGTAACTATTTATCTTTTTCTCTTACCAATTAGCAAAATGTAGGGAGACATTTTAAGGTCATGCAAATACATGTCATTCTCCTTATCAAAATCTCCCCATAGATTTAACATCCATGGATGAATCTTTTGTCTGAGCCAGTTTTATACTAAGATGGATTTTTTTTCCAACTTCAGAATTTCTTTTATATTTACCAGTCAGCACTCAGCAAGACAGCCATCTTTTTTGTTATCTATCTATCTATCTATCTATCTTTTATCTCTAGATATATCATAAAAATGAACCCATAGATTTTAAATATTCTATAATGTTCTAATGTTCTGTAATTAATCACCACCTTTAATTAATTGGATGCTCAAATCATGTCATATTCAGTCAGTGGTAGCCCCTTCAAGTTTGCTCCTATATACTGGTAATATACTCTCAACCACTTTTTGAGTATTTCCTTACTTCCTGGCACAACTTGTTTTTCCAGACTCATGTTATGTATAACTTTCCCCAGCTTTGAAATCAGCCATCTCTCTGTGGTGCCCTGGTTCCTTTTGGTGGGGAATGACATTACAGACAAAAATGTGGGAGCTAAGTATGTTCATTGCTACTTGAGGGTCTTTGCTTCTAGACCCTTTCATCAGATAGAGCTAGGAAAGAGCCAGGAAAGGTATACACAAACACATATATGTTAGAAAACCTGAATCCATAACAATAGCCTCTAATTTCAAGCCACGCTCATAGGATTCTTTACTTCCTTCTTCTGTTCCATAATTACATATCCTTTCTTCCACAATGAAAACTCTGGATCCCGTCAACATCAAATATTTCTTTATTTGCTCACTCCTATAATACACCCAAAATAGTTTTACTCACTTAATTCACTACAAAAAAACAAACTCATTAAAAAGAGTTCAGAATGTACAGTTTCCCACCTTCTACCCTGCCTAAAACTGTGCACATAGCTGAATGCAGTGTTCATATGACTTTTGTTTCACTTTTCCACCTTTTTCTTTGATTAGTGAGGTTATGGAATTCATTTGCAATACACTTGGGTTCACTTTTATAATTTGCTTTCAGAATTTGCTTTTGCCCTTCTCATATTTATTGGATTTATTTTATTTTCTTTAATATGTGGAACATTAACAGGCTTCCAAGCCAAAGCCCTATAAGCAGCTCTACGCAGACAAGTGTCACTCTTTCCCATATCTTTTTCCCTGTTTCCTCATCCCTGTAGGTAACCAACTTAACTGTTCTCTGGTTTTTTCTTTTCTTGTTTCTTTTCTTTCTTTTTTGGCAGAGTAAATATAAGCAGAGACTTGTATGTTTTCTTATTTTCCCTTTTATTTTGTGCAAAACATAGCGTACTATACATGCTACTTTGCATTTTGCTTTTGCTCTTAACAGTATCTCCTGGAAATTACTCCAAATTAGTGCGTAGAGATCATCATTTTTTTAAACAGCAGCATAGTACTCCATTGTGTATATATACTATGGTTTATTCAACCAGTCTCATATTCTTGGACATATTAGGTACTTTCCAATACTTTACAAATAAAAATGGTGTGGCACTGGATAACTTTATGTACATGTAATTATATACACATTTAAAGATGTATATTCGGGGTTAAATCTTAGAAGTGATATTGCTAGGTTTAAGGGTAAACACATATGTAGTTTTAAAATATGTTGCCAAATTACCTTTGATAGGTGTTATGCCAGTTTCCATTTCCATTAATAGGAGAGTGCCTGGGAAACTCAACATTTTGACCTTTTTGCTCGCGTAACGATACCTCAGAAGGGATTTAGGAATCAGGACAGAATGAAGATCAAATATTCGGTGTAAAATTGAGTGGGAAAAAGGATGCCCATACAAAATCAACTCACAAAATGCTTTTTCAAACCGTTGGACACAATCTGCTTGAGGGCAGGATGGTCTTCTTTAATTTTTCTCTTTGTGGTTAGGTATCTCCTACTAGGCATCTTAGCAAGACTTAACACATCGTAGGTGATCTGTAGATATTGACTGTTTAAATGAATTAAAGAATAAACTGGCAAAAATTTGGCATTATCCATGGGAGTAAAGGAACCTGGCTAGGAGATTATTTTGAAGGGACAAATCTCACCTCCTCTCTCCTCATCTCTCCTATACAGACATTTCCTTGTTCCTGGGGACTGAGCAGTTTGAAGTTTCCAAAGATGAAAACATGTAAGTTGTTCTTGCGTTAGGAGATGGGGCCGCACAGAGGCCTATTGTCTTCAGGGACATTGAGAGCTCTGTGGTGAAAGAGGCGTGTCCTCAACTGCAGCCTGGTCTTTTTAGCTTGAGCATTGCCTTTTCTCTCTGGAATGTAATATTCTACCCATACCCTCTGAGTGGCATTGTGCAGTAGCAGGGTCAGGAATGGGAGGGTGCAGGTGGGGAAGTGATCTCTCTATAGGCAACCCAATAAGTCAGAGGCAGCATCAGAGGGCATTGCCAGGACCGGGTCTCTGAATAAGTGCTTTGTGTGGGTCTTGGTGGCAGTGGCTGGAGAAGCACCTTCCTCTTGCAGCTTACCTGGTGGCTGAACAAAGCAGCCTTTCAGGCCTTGGGCCCCACAGCAAACATTGCGCAGGTGATTGACCTGCTCTCTTGCCCTGCAGTGGCCCAAGGATCGTATTTCTGGCTGGCATTTCTCCTGGGTCACCACTATGGCCTTCTTCTTCCAGGATGGTAGGGGAAATGATGACAACAACCCATGAGGAGATGGGGCACTTGTTCCAAGGTCAGACAGGTTACTAGAACTCTGAGGACATTTTTTCAGAATCACAGAGAGCAGACACAGCGAATCTAGATATCTGCTGGCTCTTGGCATGGACTACACTACACTATCAAGCACTCTTTGTCCAGTTTCCAGGATTTATAAAATCTCCTTTCTTATTTGATCTCCATGATAGTCTTGGGAGGTCCCTAGGACAAAATTTACAAGGAGATAGTGGAACCATCCTGTGCTGAAGTGCATCGTAATGTTGGAGTCTTCTGTCTCTCAATTCAGTTTTTTCTTTTTCCTTTTTTTAATTTTTATTTATTTATTTTTTAAATTTTTATTGCATTTTAGATTTGGGGGTACATGTGAAGAACATGCAAGATTGTTACATAGGTACACACATGGCAGTGTGATTTGCTGCCTTCCTCCCCATCACCTATATCTGGCATTTCTCCCCATGCTATCCCTCCCCAAC
>CAUYUD010153849.1:0-27984 GCA_963575295.1 Alouatta caraya | reverse complement strand
ATTCATTCTCCATCCATCTTTGATCCCTAACTGGTGAGTAATTGTGATCCTTTGGAGGAGGAGAGGCATTCTGGTTTTTGGTGTTTTCATTGTTTCTGTGCTGGTTTCTTCCCATCTTAGTGGCTTTATCTACCTGTAGTCTTTGTAGTTGATGACTTTTGGATGGGGTCTCTGAGTGGATATCCTTTTGGTTGATGATGAAGTTATTTCTTTCTGTTTCTTAGTTCTCCTTCTAACAGTCAGGCCCTTCTGCTGCAGGACTGCTGGAGGTCCACTCCAGACCCTGCTTGCCTGGGGATCACCTGTGGGAGCTGCAGAACAATAAGGGTTGCTGCTGGTTTCTTCTTCTGTTATCTTCATCCCAGAAGGGTACCTACCAGATGTTGACCTGAGCTCTCCTTTGTGAGGTGTCTCTTTGGGTATACAGGGGTCAGGGAGCTGCTTGAGGAGACAATCTGTCCCTTATAGGAGCTCAAGTGCTGTGCTGGGAACTCCATTGTTCTGTGCAGAGCTGCTGGTCAGATACTTTTAAGTCTGCTGCAGTGGAACTCATAACCTGGTGCTCTGTCCTAGGAAGTTCGGCTTTATTTGTAAGTTCCTGTCATGCTGCTGCCTTTTCTCAGAGATGCCTTCGCAGCAGGAAGTAGTCTAGTCACAGTCTGCTAGCAGAGGTGTTGCTGAGCTGCCAGAAGCTCTGCTCAACTGCTGTGTAAACTGCCTCGGTAGTAGCGGACTGCCTCAGTAATGATGGTCGCCCTTTCCCCCACGGAGCTGGACTATCCTGGGTCCTGCTGCGCTTGCTGCAAAACTCTCAATCCAGAGAGTTTCAGATTGCTTGTTTTGTGGGGGTGGTACCCACCAAGCCAGATCACCTGGCTCCCTGTCTCTGCCCCCTCCCTTTCAGTTGAATGGGCAGCTCTGTCTTCCAGGCATTCCAGGAGCCAGTTGAAATGGCCACCCAGATTTGTGTGAGTTTCTGCGTGCCAACCTGGCACTGGCTGAAACCACCATGCTGAAAACTCGTGGCGCTTTTCAGCCTGGGAATCTCCTGGTCTGTGGGCAGTAAAAATTTGTTTGGAAATGCAGTGGGCACTCACCCTCTGCATTGTCCTTGCTGGGAACTGCACTCTGGAGCTGTTCCTATTTGGCCATCTTGGATCCTCCCCACTGAGCCCATATTTTCATTGGATTATTTGTCTTTTCCTATGGAGTTTCTCATATATTCTCTTTATTAATCCCTTGTCAGATGGGTAATTTGCAAACATTTTCTCTCATTCTGTGGCTTGTCTCTTCATTTTGTTGTTTCCTTTGCTCTACAGATATTTAGTTTGATGTGATCTCATTTGTCTACATTTGCTTCAGTTACCTGTGCTTTTGAAGTTTTACTCAAAAAATATTTGTCCAGACCAATGTCCTGGAGTGTTTTGCTAATTTTTTTTTCTAGTAGTTTCATAGTTTCTTGTCTTAGATTTAAGTTTTTAATCCATTTTGATTCAATTTTTTTGAATATAGTATAGGGTTCTAGTTTCATTCTTCTACATGTGGATATCTAGTTTTCAACACCACTTATTGAAAAGACCATCATACCCCCAATGTGTGTTCTTGGAACCTTTGTTGAAAATGAGTTGGCTGTAAATGCCTAAATTTGTTTTGGGGTTCTATATACTGCTCCATTGGTCTATGTGTCTGTTTTATGCCAGTATCATGGTGTTTGGGTTTCTATAACTCTACAGTATAATTAGAAGTCAGGTAATATGATATCTCCAGCTTTCTTATTTTTGTTCAGAATGGCTTTAGCTATTCTGTGTTATTATTTATTTTTGTAATTTGATATAAATTTTAGGATTTTTTTTTCTATTTTAGTGAAGAATGTCATTGGTATTTTGATAGGGATTGTATTGAATCTGCAGATTGTTTTGGTTAGTATGAAACTTTTAACAATATTGACTTTCCAATCTATGGACATGGGATATTTTACCATTTTCAGTGTATCCTTTTGAACTTATTTTACTAATACTTTATATTTTTATTGTACAGGTCTTTTTTTAATTCTTTGGTTAAGTTTATTCCTAGGTATTTTATATTAGTTGTAGTTATTGTAGATGGTAGTACTTTCTTGGGTTTTTTTTTTTTTCAGAAATTTTACTTTTGACTTAGAGAAATGCTATTGATTTTTCTTTGTTGATTTGGAATCTTACAATTTGACTAAATTTATTAGTTCAATTACTTTTCTGATGAAAATATATCAGATAATGTCATCAGCAAACAAGGATAATTTGACTTCTTTCTTACCAGTTTGGATGCCCTTTATTTTTTTCTCCTATTTCATTGCTTTGGCTAGGACTTCTAGTACTAAACTGAGTAAAAGTGGTGATAGTGGGCATCCTTGTCTTGTTCCAGCTATTAGAGGAAATGCTTTCATGTTTTAATCATTCAGTTTGATACTAGCTGTGAATTCGATATACATGACCTTTATTATGTTGAGATGTTTCTCAAGATCCATATTTCTGATAGTTTTTATTAAAAATCAATGTTGACTTTTATTCTAATGCATTTTTGGCATCAGTTGAAATGATTATATGGCTTTGTCTTTCCTTCTGTTGATATAATGTATTATATTTAAAGATTTGTATATGTTGAGCCATCCTTGCATCCCTAGGGTGAATCCCTCTTGACCATTGTGTATTATTTTTTAAGTGCTATTAAATTTGGTATGCTAGTGTTTGGTTGAGAATTTTCTTAATCTATGTTCATCAGAGATATTGGCCTGTAGTTTTGTTGTTGTTGTTGTGTCTTTGTTTGGTTTTCATATCAGGACAATACTTTCCTCCTAGCAGGAGTTTGGAAGTATTCCCTCCTACTCATTTTCTTGGAATATTTTGTGTAGGATTGGTATAGTTTTCCATTAAATGTTTGGTAAAATTCAGCACTGAAGCCATCAAATACTAGGCTTTTCTTTAGAGAGCCATTTTGTTACTGTTTTTATCTTGTTATTTGTTATTGGTCTGTTTGGATATTTTTAATTTCTTCATTGATTCAATCTTGGTAGCTTGTGTGGATCTAGAAATTTATCCATTTCTTCTAGGCTTTCCCATTTATTGGCATTTACCAGCTCTCAGTGGTCTCTAATGATTCTTCAATTTCTGCAGTATCGGTTGTAATATCTCCTTTTTATCTCTGATTGATTTTATTTGGATATTTTTTCTTTTTTTATAATTTAGTCTGATTGATGATTTTTCAATTTTTTTTTGATCCTTCATGTTTTTTAGTCTCAATTTTATTTATTTCTGCTCTGATCTTTATTATTTCCTTTCTTCTACTAATTTTTGACTTGGTTTGCTGTTGCTTTTCAAGTTCTTTAAGATGCATCATTTGGTTGTTTATTTGAAGTTTCTTTTTTACATTTTTGATTTATTGTTATAAACTCCTTGCCTTTGCTATGTCCCATAGGTTTTGGTATGTTGAATTTCCACTTTTGTTTGTTTCTAGAAATTAAAAAAATTTTTTCTTAATGTCTTCGTTGAATCAATGATTGTTCAGGAGCATATTGTTTAATATCTATGTGTTTACATAGCTTCCAAACCTTTCTCTTGTTATTGATTTCTAGTTTTATTCCATTGCAGGCAGAAAAGATGCCCGATATGATTTCAATAGTTTTTGAATTTTTAAGACATTTTGTGACCTAATATACGGTTTATTCTTAATAATGTCCAGGTGCTAAGGAGAAGAATGTGTATTCTGTAGCTATCAGATGAAATGTTTTATAAATGCCTATAGAAACATTTGGTCTATAGTGAAATTTAAGTCCAATGTTTCTTTGTTAATTTTCTGTTTGGATATTCTGTCTGTTGTTAGAGCATTTGCATACCTATAAATAAATATGTGAAGCTGGGTAGTTTATTTAAAAAAAGGTTTTTTTTGGCTCACAGTTCTGCAGGCTGTATATAAAGTAGTGTCAGCGTTTGCTTCTGGTAGGGCCTCAGGAAGCTTATAATCATGAAGGAAGATGAAGGACAGCCAGCAAGTCACATAGTGAGAGAGGAAGCAAGAGACATGGGGAGGTGCCAGGTTCCTTTAAATGACTAGCTCTTGCATGAACTCATAGAGCAAACATTCACTCACTACCATGGAAAGAACATCAAGTCATTCATGAGGAATTCACTTCCATGACCCAATAATCCCCACCAGACCTTGGCTCCAACATTGAAATCACATTTCAACATAAGATTTGGGGAGAACAAATATCCAAACCATATCACTATCCCATGCTAAAAGTGTGGTGTTAAGCCCTCACCTATTATTGTATAAGGATCTATCTCTCTCTTTAGATCTAATAAGAGTTGCTTTGTATATCTGAGTCCCTAATATTGAGTGCATATAGGTTTACAATTGTAATACAGATAATTTTGATGGATATAATATTTGAAGTTGAAAAGTTTTTTTCTTAAATATTTAATGTATATCATTCTACTATCTTCTAACCTGAAAAGTTTCTATTTAGAAGTCTGCTGCCAAATGTATTAGAGTTCCTTCATATACTATTTTCTTCTTTTTTGGTGCTTTTAAGATCCTTTCTTTATCATTGACTTTTGAGAGTTTGAGTAATATATGCCTTTAAGTAGTATTATTTGGGTTGAATCTTCTAGGTATTCTACAATCTTCTTTTACTTGAATCTTCATGTCCTTCTCTAGGTTTGGAAATTTCTCTATTATTTCTTTGAGCAAATTTTATACCCTAAGTTCTCTCTCTACATCCTCTTTAAGATAAATAATTTGATTTTTTTTCCTTTTGACTCTATTTTATACCTCTTGGACGTATGGTTTATTCTTTGTTGTTTTTGTTCTCTTTTCTTCTCTGGCTGTGTATTTTCATATAGCTAGTTGTTTATTCTGCTTTATCCACTTCTGCTGTTGAAAGACTGATGCAGTTTTCAATTTGTCAACTGAATTTTTCAGCTCTGGAATTTCTGCTTGTTTTTTAAAAAATAATTGTAATCTCTGTGAAATTTCTCTGATAGAATTCCAAATTCCTCTCTGTTTTATTCTGAAATTCACTGAGTTTTCTCAAGACAGCTATATTGAATTCTTCTCTGAAAGATCATGTATTTCCATCACTCCAGGATTTGTCACTGGTGATTTATTTAGTTTGTTTGGTGAGGTTGTGTTTTCCTGGATGCTTGTGAATGTTCCTCAGTGTCTGGGCACTGGAGAGTCGTGAATTTATTCCAAGCTTCACAGTCTTTTCTTTATACCTGTCCTTCTTGAGAAGCCTTTCCACATATTCAAATGGAATTGAGTGTTGTGATCTAAGTCTGTGGTCAGCGCAACCATATCAGCACTAAAAAGTTCCCTAGGCCCAGGAATGTCAACAACACTTGCTGTGGTACCATTTTGGTAGGGTTGGCTAAGAAGGTAGAATTCCCTGGGTTACCAGGCAGTCTTTGGGTTTCTTCCTTCTCTTTCCTCTCTCAAAGGAGCCTCTCTCAAAGCTAGGCTGCCTGGAGTGGGGGAACGGTGATATAGGCATGTCCTTGCCTACCACAGCTAGTGTTGCACTAAGTCACATGCACCACAAGTCCACTGCTTCTAAGCTCAGGGTAGCTCCAGTGTTTGCACAAGTACTGCGGTCCTTGTGGTCTGACTGCCACTAGAACTGAATCCAGGCCCCAGACAACTTTAGTCAGCAGAAGGTAGAGCCAGGCAGGACTCAGGTTTCTCCTGCTGGGGCTGAGAATTCCCCTTTGGTCCAAATGTTCTCTCTTTGCAAACTGGCAGAATTCTGTGGTGTTCTGCTGTGAGAGTTCCAATGCACTGAGTTCCAATACAAAGTTTCACATTCACTTTTCTTTCTCTCCCTCAAGAATACAGATTTTCTCTCCCTGTGGCACTGATGGATGATAGGGCAGGTGTGATGCAGGAAATTCACAAATGTCTTATCTACCCTTTCCAATGCCTCTTTTCTTGATATTATATTAATATTAGGTAATGTTTTCACTCACCTGATATTGTTGGTTCTTATGAAGGTATTTCTTGTGTGGATAGTTGTTTAATTTGGTGTTCCTTTGGGGGACAACTGCTTGAGTGTTCTATCCAGCCATCTTGCTCCCTTTAAAGATATTTTCATAGCAGACATACTTGGAAGATGAAAATAAGATCTCCCTCCAAGCCAGAGGGAAGATTTGTTTGCTGACTAAGAGAATAAAGAAATGACTTCCTCTAGGCAAAGTTTGGGCAGACATACTAGCATGCTTTTAGAAGACTTGGGGATTCCTAAGCTAAAGGTTTCTCATCTGTGGCACAAATCTATTGTATGCGCTACATTCACCTGGGCCTCCTTGTGTTACCCATAGAACTTGGGAAGCAAGAACAACTTATGCAAAGATGATACTCATGCTTCTTATTATGCTATGAGTTATAAAGTCCTTTGTCTCTGTTCCAGGAATATCCTGTCTTCCTCCAGCACTTGTGAAACTGGAGTAGTCTAACTTATGTAAAATCTCAGATCCCTCACAGTTCGTCACATAGTTCAGTAAAAAATGAAAACAACTTTTTCCAGTAAGAAATTCAGTGAAGTTTCAAGTGCTAAGTGAAAATAAATCAGAATTTAACATGTTAAGAACAGAATACTGCACAAATAAAACAAGAGATTGATATACATAGAAATGTTAATAGTGGTTTTCTCAAAGTTATAGGATTCTGAGTAATTTTTTGTACACTTCATGTTTTCACTTTTCTCATAGTAAAAATGTATTACTCATATGAGAAAAAATTCAATGATGTCCCAAAATTACCCTTTTTAAAATAATGTAATTAGATCTTTCTAGTTATTTACTTTAAATACAATTAAAGTAGTTGAAGGAATCATTGGCATACTGTTTTTTAAATAAAAAGGATTTCTTTCATTCAATGAAAGAGCTGATTAGCCATTAAAAGCTATATGAAGAAGTTTAAAAAAATAGCAAAAGTTTTTATATAAAACACATTGAAGTTGAGATAAACTATAAAAAGTCATTTTATAATTAGCAAATTTTGAAAGGAAAAAGGAAAGGTGGCTCAATGAAGTTTGTAGGCTGCCTTTCTAAAATAATGTTATTCACAACCTATTTAGTCATGAACCTTTAAAGGAATCATGCCTGGAAAACTAAAATGTGAAACAGATGAAAGGCAACCTGATATTGTTGAAATAAGATGGGATGACACTTGCCAGCAGTCCCCTCTATGATAACCCTGGTCACAGTCTAAACATCACTTTTGTGAAATATAGAAAGAAGCAATAAAATTAGAACTGAAAATATTAATAACAAGAAGGCTATAGTATATACAATTATTATTTAATTCTTTGGATAATAAAATATCCCAAATCCTTGAGATGAGTCTGTGAACAATGACAGAAAACAAAAGAAAAATAAAAAACAAAAGAAAGTACCTAAAGCCCAGAAGCTTACTCTGACTAAAGGGCAGAGATTTATGTTGGCAGCAGCTAATGAAAAGAATAATAAAGCTATGTGGCAAGAAAGCAAAAAAAGAATATATTTTCATAATCACTACCTTACAGTAAAAAAAAATGCTTAGATTTTGAAAGCAAAATTGTACAATATGACTGTGATATGCATAAGGTCCAGGAAGAGAAAAATAAGTTTTATAAGTCCTTAAAAATCAGTTTATTCATTGGAAGCGGCATTATATACATAATATACACGATAACCATATGTATAGGCAGTTGTGCCGTAAGAACAAACTTAAGCATGAAATATCTATAGTATACTGAACTGAAGAGAAACAAAACTAATTCCAAATGATATAAGCCAGTTAGAAATGTGCTGCACATCGATACAGTTAGTATGTTGAATAAGCAAGATTGGATTTAGAAAACTTAATTGTACTTTCTTTGTTCATTCAAACCCGTTTAGTGGAAAAATTCTTTCCCTTACCCTAGATGAGATCTAACACAAGCCCAAAAACTTGTCAACTTATTCTCAGATAATAAACAGGCCTCCAGGTTCAATAATGGGTATCCCCAGTCCTGTGTAACAAAAATAAATTAATTTGTTGAAGTAAACTTCAACTTTCACCTCCAGTTTAGGTTCAATATTCTGAATCTCCAATCCTTTATTTTAAGAAAAGAAAGGAAGGGGGAAAAAGCTGAAGAAATGAAAGTTGAAAGAAGAGAAGGAAAGAGAAAGGAATAGAAAGCAAGTCAAGGGAAAGAAAGAGAAATATCTAAACTTCACTTAAAGGTAAAGCTCCCCACCCAGCTTGGACCTGCTTCAAATTGGTGGGTTGAGGGTAAATATCCTTAGCTCATCTCTCTTTCCTGGTGGCCATCTCCTCTCCAGGAGGCCTCTGGCTTCTGCTTGTGATTTTTGCACATTGATTTAGTATTCTGAAACTTGCTGCAGTTGCTTATCAACTCAAGAAGTTTTTGGTCTGAGTTGGTGGGGTATTCAAGATAGAGGATCATGTCATCTGCAGAGACAGTTTGACTTGCTCTCTTCCTATTTGAATTCCTTTTATTTCTTTATCTTGCCTGAATACCCTGCCCGTAACTTCAAATACTGTGTTGGATAAGATTGGTGAAAGAGGGCTTCCTTGTCTTCTGTGGATTTTCAAAGGGAATGCTTCCAGCTTTTGTCCATTCAGTATGATATTGGCTGTGCTTCTTAGTGGCTTGTCTCTCTGGGGTGTACTGACTGTAGCTGCCATAGAAGTGGCAATCATGTCATTGGCTTGCTGCTTAAAATTTCCCCTGAGGGTCTGCATTTGTCACCTCTCCTGTTCGTGACATCTTTCCACATCTGGCTTCCAGGAATCACACATCTGGTACCAATCATCACTGTGAGCAATTTAATAACCCCACAAAGCCTGCTCTCTACTGCCTAGGCTCCTTCAGCCAGTCATCTCTAGTAGAGTTTGTTTATAGATTTAAGTAAGGCATTTGTTTACTGTCTTTCAAACACTCATAGACACAAGTCAATTATCATAGCAGTGTTCTCTTGGAGGCCCTGCTCCCCAAGACTTAGGGAGGTTAGTATGAAAACTTCACTCTTCTCCACAAAGCAGCAAAGACGTGGATCATGTCAGAACACTCGAATAACTTACCTAAAGGCATCCTCTCCCTAATCCCTAGGGCAATGAAAGTTCAAACCTTTAATACCTCAAGTGGATCACTGTCTACAAAACCAGTCTTCATATGTCTCTTTTCTAAGTCCTACCACTTTTTTTTAGGTTGCACATGAACAATTTATAATTATATAATTTTATGGGGTACAAAGTAGTGTTATAATTTATTACTACAAGGTAGAATAATTAAATCAACTAGTGAATTTGGAAGGTGGAAGCACTTAACCACCTGCAGGTTTGTATGTGTTCTTTGGGCTTCAAACAAAACTAAGAGAATAATAGTACAATTTTACATTTTATAATACTAATGAGGCAAAGATGATTTTTTGTGAACATGAAATACATCTCTCTTTCTGGTGCCAGAAAATTATATCTGAAATGAAAACATGATTATGAACATAGAGAAGACTGTAAGTGGGAATATTCCCTTCATGATATTAAGAAATAACAATATTCACATATATAATACTGGTAAATAATAAATCATCTCTTATTAATACACTTAGTTTTAATAAGCAAGATATTACAATAAAGATTGAAGGTCAAATTTTAAACTAATCAAGCAATTGTCTCCCTGAAGTTGAACTATAATATCTCCAATACTCATACCACGGATTTCACACACACACACACACACACACACACACACACACACACACAGACACACACGCTATGCGGATCAAATTGATGGTTATTTCTTGTGATTTGAAAATGGTTCAGATCATAAAGATTCTAAGTATTTCTACAGATTTGCATAATGACTCTGGAACTTCAGATACCACAGTAAAGCAAAATCAAACACAAAATACCTGTAGTAACAAAAAGAAAATGGAATAATTGAGACAACTACCTTGAGCATTCATACCTAATTTGTTGAAATACTCCACAAAATATTCAGATAATAACAGTTACAGACTATGAATGCAAAGTGTCTGGAGAAAGGTGTCATCTCAAACCAGCACTGTACTGTTTGGCAAGGAGGGACTTCTGTTTTTTGGGGGAAACAAGTTCTTTTTAAAACTTTTCTGTTTAACATATGGTTACTGAAAGCAAGACTCTTTTTGCAGGAAGAAACACTTATGACCACATGCAAAAAGAACTGAAATATAGTAGAAGGATCTGAAGACACACAGCATTCTTACCACTCTGATTTACCACATGATAACAGGAGCAAAAATTTTTAGAATTTTCTGAAGTTTGTCCATACAGGAATTGATTTATCTATTATTTATTTTTTTCCTTTTTCTTTTCCTTCCCTGTTTCCTTTGTGTCCTAGTGAGTTGACAGAAGTACTCAAGTATGTTGAAATATATTTTTAATAGATTTTTAACAGATTAATTTTTGATTTTCAGAAACTCTGGAAAAATAGTTGACTTAAACTCCTCACCCAGTTTCCCCTATTGTAACATCTTATATTACCAATGTACATTTGCAACAACTAGGAAACTAACATTGGCATGTTACTCTTAACTACACTTAGATTTTATTTAATTTTCATGTTTTTTTTTTTTTTTCTGTTCCAGAATGCCATCCAGGATCCCATCTAGGGTAACACATTATAATTAGTCATCTTGTCTTTTAGTCTCCTCTGATCTGTGACTGTTCAGATTTCTTTTTTTTTTTTTTCTATATAACTTTGGCTTTTTTTGAGTGCCAGTAAAATATTTGGTAGAATATTATTCAATTTTGGTTTGTCTGATGTTTTTAAATCGTGGCTCAGCCAGAGTTTTAGGTTTCTAGAAAGAAAGATATAAAGGTGAAGTCTTCTCATAGAATAATAAGAGTACATATTATCAACTTGACTTATCACTGATAATATTAACCTTGAGCACCTCCCTGGCCAAGGTAGTATTTTCCAGATTTCTCCACCATAAATGTATTTAGTTGTTCTTGTTTCCATACTCTACTCTTTAGAAATAAGCCACTAAACATAGTCAATAGTCAGGATGGAGGGAGAAGAGTAAAACACATTTTAATGTTCATCATTGTCCTTAATAATAATCTTAAATGCTATTCTTCCACTGGATAGAAAATGTATATGTTTGGCTGTACTATTTTGAGACAAAAGCAGAGAAATAAAAATTCCATGCAGGTTTTCATATTGTTCAGATTCAGATAATTTTGCCGCCTTCTTTATTGATGCTCAGTGTACATGACACATTAAGGAAAATATTCCAAAAATTTTAATATTTAAAGGTAACAGAGTAAATTTGTAAATGTACAATATCTGATATCTGACAATAATTTGGCAATATATCGATGGTCTTATAAGCTGAATATACTTACAATTAATATATACCAATATTCAAAATAATTATTTTCATTACATTATCATTTGTTAATATATGTTCTTTGCAGGACAATAGAAAATAAAAGAAATATGAAGGAAATTTAAATTCTGTCTGATCTAAGTGCATAGAATTACAATTACCTGAACATCAATTATGTGTATTTATAAATCTTTCTACTCAATGCTTTTTAGAAAGATTGTTCCAGTTTACATTTTCTCTTACCATACAGTGAGTGCCTTTTTCTTTCATAAGTGGTGTAAAAATCAGTATACAACACAAACCATAGGTCAACTTGTCACACATAATTGGAAGCATATTTTTAGCTTACACTTGTAGAAACTATGCTGCGTATATTTGGCACAGAATTTCCTCTTGCCAGGATAAGGTTTCTCACTATCTGTGTTCCATCTATCAAACAATGTGATTCATTGTACAAAAAGAATAATCAAAATACTGCACCAAAAATGGAAGTAACATTGTCAGTTGAAAAATGAATGTAAAATGTGACATAGTAGAATGCCTTAAAGACACATTTTAACTTTCAGTACAGAATAAGATTTTCTACAATTTAATTGAAGATAATAACATTAACATGTAATCAACAATTATTTATTGATTCCTTACTACAAGACAATAACTTTTCTAGTTACTTTAGTTTTTTTAAAAAAACTGCCTGCGTTTACAAGGTCATTTCAGAGAATTGTTTAATAGGCACACCCAAGATTACTGCGCTATCTAGGTGAATGTGCCTTTGTTTGATTTGCTATTTCCTGTTAACTAATGCTCACATTGCTATGAAATTAGTTGTTACTTGCAGATTTTTGTCTAGTAGATATTGGAATTATTTTTTCTGATAAAAATTTAGCCCCAAATTTATGATTGTATTGCCCCAATGGCATTAATCACTTTTATATCTAAGCTATCCATATTATTCCATCTTTAGTGCTTAATATACTCAGTTTCTCAAATGTATTTTACCAGTTTTACCACATTGTCCGTCCCTTCATTAAAAAGTTGAGTAAATTTTTAACATGAGTTTATTCGATATTGTATGAGTCATTTTACTTTGGCAGAAGGACACCTTAGTGAACAAAACAGTCAACAAACCTTGTGTTCTTTTAAACTATACCATAATGGGATAGAAACAATATAAAAATAAGATATAGCGTATGCTAGAACTTGATAATTGTTTTCATGAAATCAAGTAAGAAATTAGGGAAAGGAATGCAGGATTAGGAAATGGTAATGTAAAATAGGATGGTAAGACAAGGTAAATAGGATGTTATGACACTATTTGAAAAAAGTGAGAGAGCAAGTGACAGATATTTACAGGGGAGAAACATTCCAGGCAGGAAACAATATGTTCAAAAGTCCTGTGGTGGGAGAATTCCCAGCTTGATGGAGACAAGCTAGCAGAAATACATGCAGGCAGACTAAAAGAGTGTTACAGACTTTGGAGTTTACTGTGATTGGTATCGGAATTATTAGAGGTTTCTGAGCATTGGCTGACATAAGCTAATTTCCTTTTTGAGCAGATTATTCAAGACTGCTAAAAATAGACTGTGGGAGTCAAAGGGCAGAAGGAGAGAAACCAATTGGAAGGTTCCAACTATTGCAAAAGCATAGATGAGAGATGGTGGGGGCCTGGAACAGTGTGGTAATGATGTAGGAAGTGAAAAGTATTATTTTCTGGAATATACTTTGTCATATGTAAAGAAATAATGTGCCATCTGCAAAAGAGATTCATCAGTGTGTCCACAGGGTAAAAGGCAGAGCTAGGCTATGAGGGAATCAGTATTATGTCAACATTGTAGGAAGAAGAAGAAAAACTGAACAACAAAGAGGAGACAACCTTTATAAGGTTTTCTTAAATTTTAGTTTTTTTTATTATAAATACAACATATGGCCAGATGTGGTGGCTCATGCTTGTAATCTCAGCACTTTGGGAACACAGGCAGGAGGGCTGCTTGAGCCCAGGAGTTTGAGACAAGCCTGGGCACATAGTAAGAACCTGCCTATGCATAAATTAGCCAGGCATTGAGTGCATGCCTGTAGTTTCTGCCGCTTGGGTGACTAAGGTGGGAAGATCACTTGAGCCAAAAAGGGGGCAGTCGAGTCTGCAGTGAGCTGTGATTGTACCACTGCTCTTCAATTTGGAGGACAGAGTGAGACCCTGTCTCTAAATAAATAAATTAAATAAGTGTAATATAATATATGCTATATATGCTTATTAAAGAGCAATGGAAAATACAAAACATGTATGTATTAGTCAATTTTCACACTGCTGTACAGATGGTATCCAAGACTGGGTAATTATAAGCAACAGAGGTTTAATTGACTCACATTAACTCACAGTTGGGGAGGCCTCAGGAAACTAACAATCATGGCAGAGGTGGAAGAAGCATCCAGTATCTTCCTCACAAGGTGGCAGGAAAGAGAAGATAAGAATGAAGGAGGAACTTTGAAACACTTTTAAAACCATCAGATCTCTTGAGAATTCACTCACCATTGCAAGAATAGCATGGGGGAAACCACCTCCATGATCCATCCCTGGACATATGGAAATTACAGTTCAGGATGAGATTTGGGTGGGACACAGAGCCAAACCCTATCTATGTACAAAATGTAAAAATAGAAGTGATTCATATCTGAAAGAGTACTAGAGAAATTCACGCAGTAAAAGCCTTCACCTACTGTAATTAAGGTTATTAATCCTCAAATGCTGGAACAGTGTATTTGGAGTTTTGGTTTTGTTTTAAATGTTAAGTCAATCTACTGAGCAAATAATATCTTACTAAGAAGAGAAATACATAGAACTGTTAAAAGCAAAGCTTCTTTACTTAAAGCTGGGATTTGGAAACAAGAACAAATTGGTTAGACACTTTTTCTCTGCACCAATCCTTGATGCATCACTGGGACCATTCAGGGTTCAGGAGAGCATGATGGCTTCTCAAACCTATTGTTTCTCCACTAAATCCAGAAAAATAGGTACCTTCATTCAAAAAAAACATATTCAGTTACATATTTTTACAATAGATTATGGATTAAGAAAATAAAGTCTAAAGCAAAAGAAAAAAAGTTAGGAATACTTCTAAACTAATCCTTTTTCTACTTAGCATTCTGAATAAATTAAATTATTCTAAGAGTTTTAGGAAAAGCTGTCCAGTTAAAGCAAGCCTGAGCTACAAAATGGGACATTAGTCCAATCAGCCAGTACAAAATGTGCTACATATTTATTTCTCTGATTCTCAACAATGTTATCCGTCACATTTAGTGGAAGATTACAACTGATTACTTACAAAATACTGTAATAACTTCTTCACAAAGGAATTACAATTTTGGGTCAGATTTTTTTTTTTTTTTTTTTTTTTGACGAGAAGTCTTGCTCTGTAGCCCACGCTAGAGTGCAATGGTGCCATCTTGGTTAACTCCAACCTCCACCTCCTGGGTTCAAGCGATTCTCCTGCCTCAACCTTCCCAGTAGCTGGGATTACAGGCATGTGCCATCATGCCCTGCTAATTTTTGTGTTTTTAGCAGAGACAGGGTTTCACCATGTTGGCCAAGCTGGTCTCCAACTCCTGACTTCAGGTGATCTGCCCACCTCAGCCTCCCAAAGTGCTGGGATTACAGGCATGAGCCACCGTACTCAGCCCAGATATTTTAAATAAAAATAAAATGTCAGAAAGAAAAGAAAAAAAACATGATTTACATAGTATGTGCTATTGGGCCTCTATACTATTATTCATCTCCCAAGTGCAAACAGTACTATAAAAATAAAAAGCATAAAGGAAACATTAAGAAATGAGGAAATTGGACTTTTTGGAATGTCCATTAATCACCTAGTATTAATCTTATCAGATTGTGGTCAATCAACATAACTATCTTTGGCTATATTTTAAAGATAAAAACAATTAAAACTTTTAGGAGGACCTTAGATTGTATATTTATTTTAAGAACACAAAACAGTTCGACAATAAAATGTCACCCAGGAATTGACTAGAATTACACACACACACACACACACACACACACACACACACACACACACACACACACATATATGCATATATATTGGATTGTTTTAAATAAACTGGGTCATCATATTTCAGCCTTTTGAACAAAACAAGAAAGTAAAGTTCAGCCGTTTGCTACAATATAAGAAAGAAAAGTCCAAATCAAATAACCATGGCAAGGACTATAGACCTTTCCTGCAGGCCTCTTTAGTTATCTTTTCTTATTATTAAAGCTTCATCTTGCTTACTTTCCTTCTTCCTTTCTCCTCAAGCCACAAACCTGCCATCAGCACTGTTGTTCTTTCCTTATCTTAACATACAGGATCCAGCCTCTTCCCACCACACACACACACACACACACACACACACACACACACACACACACTCTCTCTCTCTCTCTCTCTCTCTCTCTCTCTCTCTTTCTCTCTCTCTCTCTCTCTCTCAAGGTAAATGCTTGTACTTTCTAGAAGAACTTGATCCCCCCCATTTGCTCAGTATCTCTCATGTGCATTCCTGTGCACGACCTACAGCATTTTTTAAATACTTTAAAAAAAAAAAAAAAAGAAACTTTCTAAAGACTCACCGTTAATAATTGTGAGGATGGGTGTCATTTTTAGTACTTATGACTTACTGTTTTGTCCCTGTCACCTACACTCAAATAAATCATGCAGAATATATTATAAAACACTTTTATAACTTCTCTCCTTTTGGCCAAGAACATGTGTATTATAACACATGTCTTCAGTTATAATCATGTTATTTTCCTCATATTGTTAAATATAACGATTTCATTTAGATGACATTTGGCATTTATGTTGTCTCTAATTTCCTTTGATATTTAAAGGTCCAAATGGGTTCAAATACTTGATAACATCTATAATCTCTTAGGAAAAATTCTTAGAAATCAAATTTGAGGATCAAAGTACGTGAATATTTTTAGGGCTATTAATATATATTACCATCCATCCCTCTGGAAAGCTTATGGACTTTCATTGTATTGCCTACTAAAATGTTTTCACCTCTTATTTCTCAGATCTTGTTTAGCCAAGTTATTTCATTGTGGGCTGATTTAGTCCATTTTATAGTTTTTAGCAGATTTTATTTAGTTAGTTCTCAACTTAGACTATAGGTAATTATTGCTCATTTTTATGTTATAGGTCCTTAATATAAAAATTTCTAAGACAGATTCATCATCTTAAGTAGTTTCAGCAGTTATGGAAAACATTCAGGCTCCTATTTAATCACTGCCATACACACACACACACACACACACACACACACACACACACACACACATATTTTTTTTTTTCCTGGAATAGCTTTCGACTACTATTTTACAGTGCATAGTAGGCCCTGTGATTCAGAGATTTAGTATTTATGCTTTCAATTAGACAATAGCAATGAAGGTCTGGGTCATAAAATTACTGATAATTTTGAGAAAGCAGATATTTGGATGGGGCAGTGTGAGTTTAGGTCGGGGGTGAGTCATTTAGTTAATGTGTCTGCACCTCTGTACCTTTGATTCACTGACAGACTCTTCTCTGCTGTCTCTAGGGAGAGATTAATTCTTCTTTTACTGTGAGAAGGTGAGAAATAAGACCTAGAAAAAAATTCACCTGATAGAATTGGAGCAGAAACAATAGACAAAATAATGGAGTTCCAAA
Organism: Alouatta caraya; assembly: GCA_963575295.1. Lineage (NCBI taxonomy): Eukaryota > Metazoa > Chordata > Mammalia > Primates > Atelidae > Alouatta > Alouatta caraya. The sequence continues at coordinate 10,895 of CAUYUD010153849.1, read as the reverse complement.
AGTTTATGGACATTGTTCAAAAAATGGAAGTCTTGGTTAAATCAAGTGGCAGAAATTCTAATTTGGTTGTGGATCTTATTTAAGGTAGTTTTACACTTACTCCATGCTGAGTAGAGAAATCAAGGCAATTCTTCCACTTTCAGCAAGGGCCTTGACAACATGGTGCATCAATGTAGAGATGAAACCTTGGAGAGTTTAAAACTGACTAACATGGTTTTTGAGGATATTGACAGCAAGCACCTCCCTCTTAAAGAAAATGCAGTTCAGGGGAAAACTCAGAAATCTGTACATAATCCTAAAGCTTCTGATCAACATATACCATAAATAAAAGTTGATGTCAGAATTTCAAAAAGAAGTTAACAAGAGAAGCAGCTTTAGCCTAATATGTGCCTGCCAAAGCTTAGCACCCCAAGCCAAATAACTTCATAAAAGAGAAGAACCATAGGCCAGAAAACAATAGTCAATGAAGACAAACCTGTTTATGTTGGAAGAAAGTACCTTCCTGATCAGGCAAGCATTTAATTCATGCACTTCTCAGCAGTAATAATCATTCATCACCATTGATTCACTTTGCTGACTCAGAGAAGTTCATAGTTAGGTTACTACAGTAATAATGTAATGTACTTTGGAGTTTATTTTAATGGCATAATTAATTTTAACAGCTTTATAAATTACTTCAGCTCTGTATTTATAGAACCATTAAGGTTATGAAAGGGTCAGTCATATTTTCAGTTATACTTTACTGCATTTATAAAGCAAATTATATGTTATGTTGGTATGAGTGAATTAACAGATTCCAACAGCTATAAGAATATAGCACTGAAAAATCTACTCTTTTCTGAAACACAACTTATGTGTTTTCACAACCCCAGCTGTAACTACTAGTTTATTTTTACCCATAACTGACTATTCTCCTCAAAATCTGTTTTCTCCCAGGAATCAACAAATTCTGAGAAATCTAACCACCCTTAAAGAGTAAAATGCTGATTAACTGAAGGTACAGCCAGGCTTCTTTGTAAATACCTTCATTCTTTTTCTTTTTCATCCATCATGTCCTCTTCCTTTGAGCACAGCCTGTGACCAGCCACAGAAGATATGAATTACAGAAGCAAAATTATAAAGAAAAAACATATTAAATGTCTACTCTCTCCAACATATGCAGTGTGAGAGTAATACTCAAAAGCACACAAAGTACACTTGCTTATCAAAGAGGATATAGATAAAGAGGCGTGCTCTATGATAAAAGATGTTACAATACTAGAGATTTTATATGTTGCCACTTTAGGCTCATATTTTAAATTAATTGAGATATTGTCTTAAGAATAAATATCTCTCTGACTAAGGATGCTAGAAAAATAAAAAAGACATTGTCAAACATATTTCAGTAAGCAGCAAATGAACCTCACTTGCAACCATAAATCATTAATCTTTAATCACCAGCCAATTTATCACTAAGCTCTTTGGCATGGAAACTCTAAGATACTCAGAGGATAGTTCTCACAGAACTGGCATGCATGGTTGGCTTGTGTGTTTAATTACTGTTTATGCATCAGCAGAACCCAGGCTTTTGTATGTAATAAATAGAACACTGTCATAGTGTCCAGATGGTTTTAGATTCAAGGCCCAGGGAGCATATTTGGAGATTATAGTACTGATTTACTCCCTGTTTGAACCAGTTGAATCGTAAAAAGTTATGTTAATAGCAGGCATATGAAGAAATCTGAATTGTGGAAATAAATGCATTGCTATAGTGGTAATTTTGAAAGTCATTTAAATTTAACTTTATCTTATCAGAAATTGTAAAGAATCTAAATTTATTTCTTTGTTTAATATAATGTTCCTTTGTTTTTGAAGGAGACTGGGGAGAACCTTGCCCAGAATCCAGCAACTATTCCGTAAAATTCAGCTTGTAAAATAAATGAATAGGCTGGGTGCAGTGGCTTACGCCTGTAATCCCAGCACTTCGGGAGGCTGAGGCCAGCGAAACACCTGAGGTCAGGAGCGTGAGACCAGCCTGACCAACACAGAGAAACCCAATCTTTACTAAAAATACAAAATTAGCTGGGCATGCCAGTAATCCCAGCTACTTGGGAGGCTGAGGCAGGAGAATTGCTTGAAACTGGGAGGCAGAGGTTGCCATAACCTGAGATCAAGCCATTGCACTCTAGCCTGGGCAACAAGAGGGAAACTCCATCTAAAAATAAATAAATAAATGAATATAGGAATACAATTCTTTTCTAATAGCACCTTAAAACAATCATTTCATAAACTAAAAGGCTCTCATTAGTTATGATAGAGTTCTTACTGATAAATTGTAGGAGTAAGGATAACATATCCATTGAATCACATTTCTCTCACTTTTTTCGCTTATTTTAATATAACATTTTTTTACTGACAGAAGTATAAAATTAAATGTGAAATAGATTAAATATTTACCCATTGATAAAATATCTAACATTGTGTTTGATAAAACATTTACCTATTGATATTTACCTATTTTCTAATATAAATTGTAACATTTTTGAAAATTTAAATCCAAACCTTTAAATTCACATTTGCTAAAATAATAGATTTTTCAGTATGTGAATAATTTAAGATGTTTTAATATTATTCTAACTGCTTTGAATCCTGAGTTCTGCAGCAACTCTTTTTTTAAGTGAATATTTTTTCTACTTTTACTTTAGGTTCAGAGGGTTCATGTGCAGGCGCATTACATGGGTAAGTTGCATGTCACTGAGGCTAGGTGTGAAAATGATCCTGTCACCAGGAAGTTAACACAGTACCCAATAGGAAGTCTTCCGACCCAAGGCACCCTCTCAACCTTCCCTGCCAAGCAGTCCCCAGCGTCTGTTGTTCCCATCTTTGTGCACATGTGTATTTAGTGTTTAGCTCCCACTTAAAGAGAACATGTGCTATTGGTTTTCTGTTCCTTAGTTTGCTTAGAATAATGGCCTCCAGCTTCATCCATGTTGCTGCAAAGGATATGATTTCATTCTTCTTTATGACTTCACAGTATTCCATGTTTCATTTGTGCCAGATTTTTTAATCCAGTCCACACTGATGGACATCTCAGTTGATTCCATGTCTTTGCTGTCGTGAATAGCGCTATGATAAACGTACAGGTGCATGTGTCTTTTGGGTAGAAAAATTTATTTTCCTTTAGCTATATATCCACTGGTAGGATTGCTGAGTCAAATGGTAGTTGTTTTAAGTTATTTGAGAAATCTCCAAACTGCTTTCTATAGTGCCTAATTTACATTCCCACCAAGAGTGTATAAGCATTCCCTTTTCTCTGCAACATCATCATCTTTTGACTTTTTAGTAATAGCCATACTGACTGGAGTAAGATGGCATCTCATTACGGTTTTGATTTGCTTCTCTCTAATAATTAGTGATTATGAGCATTTTTTCACATGTTTGTTGTCTGTATATATATCTTCTTTTCAGAAGTTTCTGTTCATGTTCTTTGATTATTTTTTTTTCATGGACTTATTTGGTTTTTGCTTGTTGATTAGATCTTTATTGGATGCATAGCTTGCAAATATTTTCTCCCATTCTCTAGGTTGTCTGTTTACTCTGTCAATAGTTTCTTTTCCTGTGCCAAAACGCTTTTGTTTAATTGGGTTCAACTTGTCAATTTCTGTTTTTATTGTAATTGCTTTTGGGGAGTTAGTCATAAATCCTTTGTGAAGGACAATGTCCAGAATGGTATTTCCTAGGTTTTCTTCTAGAATTTTTATTATTTTAGGTCTTATATTTATTATTTCACCCGTTTGGAGTTAATTTTTGTATATGGTGAAAGAAAGGGGTCCAATTTCAATCTCCTGTATATGGCTAGCCAGTTATCCCAGTACCATTGATTAAATAGGAAGTCCTTGCTGCATTGCTTGTTATTGTCAACTTTGTTGAAGAGCAGGTGGCTGCAGGTGTGTGGCTTTATTTCAGTGTTCTCTAACCTTTTTGATTGGTCTATGTATCTGTTTTTACACTAGTACCATGCTGTTTTGGTCACTGTAGCCTTGTAGTATAATTTGAAATCACGTAGTGTAAGGTCTCTAGCTTTCTTCTTTTTGCTTTGGACTGTTTTGACAGTTCTACCTCTTTTTTGGTTTCTTATTTAAATTTTTTTTTCTAATTCTGTGAAAAAAGACATAGATAGTTTGGTAGGGACAGTATTAAATCTATACTTGCTTTGGCAGTATGGTCATTTTAACAAAATTGATTCTTGTCCCTGAGCATAAAATATTTTTCTATTTATTTATGTCATCTCAGATTTTTTTCACCAATGTTTTGTAATTTTCATTGCAGAGATTTTTCACCTTCTTGGGTAGAGGCATCCTTAGGTTTTTTGTTTGTTTGTTTTTCCTTTTTTTTTTTTTATGGCTACTGTGAATGGAACTGCATGACTGATTTGGCTCTGAGATTACATATTATTGATGTATATAAATGCTACTGATTTTTGTACATTGATTTTGTATCCTAAAACTTTACTGAAGTCATCTGTCAGTTTTCGGAGATTTGGGGCAGAGTCCTTAGGGTTTTCTAACTATAGAATCATATCATCAGTAAAGAAAGATAATATGACTTCCCTTTGAATTTCAATATTAGATTTTTTGTGAAAGGGTTCTAACTGTTATTAGTCAAGAGGACCCAAGAACCCAATGGAGAACTCCTTATCATGGTACATTCACAATGAAAAAACTGTTGAGTAGTATCTACTAAAGCTAGATACGTACTTACATATGATTTAGCAATTCTATTTCAAGTTTTTATTCAAATAGATATTAGTTTATATGTTGACAAAAAGACATGCTAACATATTCATAGTAACATAATTAATAATATTCCTAAGTGGAAACTACCCAAATGTCTATAAACAGTATATTTATAAGAATGATTATAAAATATGACATGTAAAATATGATTATCACAAAAAATGTGATATTTAGGAAATAAAGCTAAGCATGAAATACATTTTGTAATGAGGCCCTATATTTAAAGTTCAAAAAGAGTTATAACTAATCTGTGAAGTGAGAAATCAGTATTTTTTTCACTTTTACTTTAGGTTCAAAGCGCACATGTGCAAGTAACCCTTTGGTAGGATTGATGGCTAAAAGAAAACACGGTGGGGATTCCTCATGTGCTAATAACATTCCATTTATTGGTCTGTGTCCAATAAACATAACAGTATATATGTAACACAGGTATGTATGTATGTATGTTACATGTCAATAAAAAGTTTAAAATATACTATGTTGTGATGTTATTATAAGCTGACAAATGCATTATGCCAGTTTTACATATTACATATTTAGGCCTAAATTTGGTATAAATAATATAATTTAAGTTGGGGGGATGCCAAGATGGCCAAGAGGAGGCAACACCGTAATGCAGCTCCCAGCAAATGAGACACAGAGCGCTAGAGGACTTCATGATTCCAAGTGAGGTGCCGGGTTCCTTGCAGTGGAACTGGTAGGATTCTGAAATTAGCCCAGGGAAGGAGAGCCGAGAAGCAGGGTGAGAGTAGCCCAGGGAGGGTGAATGGAGACAGGGCGGGACATGTCCCCACCTGGAAAGTGCAGCCAGCTCGGAGAGTCAGAGACTTCACCCCTTTGTTCCTCTGATTCAGATCCTGTGGTTCCCTCATCCCTCCTCCAACCCATAGTCCATGGGAGCCCCACTGGACTGAGGGGCACCGTGGGTTGTCGATGCAAATCTGAGACACAGCTCCAGCCCGGTGCTGCAATGAAAAAACTGTTGAGTAGTATCTACTAAAGCTGGATATGTACTTATATATGATTTAGCAGACCTGGGAGGAAGTGTGGACTAATGCCAGCAGGATGAAACTACCTGTCCTAAGAAAGAGGTAGAGTTGAAATCAGGGAAACTGGTCATAAGGCCTGGCAGGTCCCACCCTCACAAAACTCAAACTGAAGCCAGCGCACTAGAGAGCTTCCCAGTGAAAACACCAGTTTGATCCCAACTGGGAAGGCCAAGCTCAGGGAAGGAGAGATTCCATTGGGAAGACAAGGCTAATCTGACCTGCCTAAACAAACTCCAGGGGAAGACCACCCACCCAGCAGCCTGACTGAATCCGAGGCAGCCCAGCAGCGCCTCTACAAGCCAAAAAAGATATAGCTCCAATCTCAACAAAAAGCACGTACACTCAGAGATTCCTCCCAAAATCATCAACTCCAAAGATCAAAGGGAGATAAATCCATGAAGATGGGGAAAAAACAGTGCAAAAAGGATGAATCCATCAAAAACCAGAACACCTCTTCTCCTCCTCCCAGGGATCACAGCTCCTCACCATCAAGGGAACAAAACAAGACAGAGAAAGAGTTTGACAAATTGACAGAAGCAGGCTTCAGAAGGTGGGTATTAACAAACTTCTCTGAGTTAAAAGACCATGTTCTAACCCAATGCAAAGAAACTAAAAACTTTTAAAAAAGGTTGGATGAAATGCTAACTAGAATAACCAGCCTAGAGAAGAACATAAATGACTTGATGGAGCTGAAAAACACAGCACAAGAACTTTGTGAGGCATACACAAATTTCAACAGCCAAATACACAAGGCACAACATACCAGATAAAGCAGAAGAAAGATATCAGAGATTGAAGATAAAATCAATGAAATAAAATGAGACAGCAAGATTAGAGAAAAAAGAGTGAGAAGAAAGAAACAAAACCTCCAAGAACTGTGGAATTATGTGAAAAGACCTAATCTACACTTGATCGGTGTACCTAAATGTGACATGGAGAATGAATCCAAGCTGGAAAACACTCTTCAGGATATTATCCAAGAGAACTTCTCTAACCTAACAAGGCAGACCAACATTCAAATCCAGGAAACAGAGGGTACACCGCAAAGATACTCCCCAAGAAGAGCAACCCCAAGGCACATAATCATCAGATTCACCAGGGCTGAAATGAAGGAAAAAATCCTAAGGGCAGCCAGAGAGAAAGGATGAGTCACTCACAAAAGAAAAATCATTAGATTCACAGCAGATCTCTCCACAAAAGTCCTACAAGCTAGAAGGAAGTGGAGACCAATATTCAACATCCTTAAAGAAAAGAACTTTCAACCCAGAATTTCATATCCAGCCAAACTAAGTTTCATAAGTGAAGGAGAAATTAAATCCTTTACAGACAAGCAATTGCTGAGAGATTTCATCACTGCAAGACCTCCCTTACAAGAGCTCCTGAAGGAAATATGAAACATGGAAAGGAACAACCAGTATCATCCACTGCAAAAAAACATACCAAATGGTAAAGAACAATGACACAATGAAGAAACTGTATCAACTAATGGGCGAAACAACCAACCAGTAACAAAATAGCAGGATCAAATTCAAACATAACAATATTATCGTTGAATGTAAATGGCCTAAACGCACCAATAAAAAGACACAGACTGGCAAACTGGATAAAAAGTCAAGACCCATCAGTGTGCTGTATTTAGGAGACCCATCTCACATCCAAAGTCTCACATAGATTCAAAATAAAGGGATGGAAGATATACCAAGCAAATGGAGAGCAAAATAAAGCAGGGGTAGCACTCCTAGTCTCTGATAAAATGGTCTTTAAACCAACAAAGATCAAAACAGACAAAGAAGGGCATTATATAATGGTAAAAGGATCAATGCTATAAGAAGAGCTAATGATCCTAAATATATATGCACCCAATCCAGGAGCACCCAGATACATAAAGCAAGTTCTTAACAACCTACAAAGAGACTTAGACTCCCACACAATAATAGTGGGAGACTTTAACACTCCACTGACAATATTGGACAGATCAACAAGACAGGAAGTCAACAAGGATATCCAGGACTTCAGTGCAGATCTCGACTAGGCAGACCTAATGGACATTTACAGAACACTTCACCCCAAATCCACAGAATATACATTCTTCTCAGCACCACATTACACTTACTATAAAATTGACCACATAATTGGAAGTAAATCACTCCTCAGCAAATACAAAACAACAGAAGTCATAACAAACAGTCTCTCAGACCATAGTGCAATCAAGTTAGAACTCAGGATTAAGAAAAGCACTCAAAACCACACAATCACATGGAAACTGAACAACTTGCTCCTGAATGATGAATGGATAAACAATGAAATGAAGGCAGAAATAAAAATGTTCTTCGAAACCAACAAGAATGAAGACACAACATACCAGAATCTCTGGGACACATTTAAAGCAGTGTCTAGAGGAAAATTTATAGGAATAAATGCCAACATATGAAACAAGAAAAGATCTAAAATCAACACCCTATTGTCAAAATTGAAAGAGCTGGAGGAGCAAGATCAAAAAACTCAAAATCAAGCAGAAGACAATAAGTAACTAAGATCAGAACAGAACTGAAGGTGACAGAGATACAAAAAAATCCTTCAAAAAATTGATAAATCCAGGAGCTGATTTTTTTTAAAGATCAACAAAATAGACCACTAGCTAGACTAATAAAAAAGAAAAGGGGGAAGAATCAAATAAATGCAATAAAAAAACAAAAAAGGGGAGAGCACTACCAATTGCTCAGAAATACGAACTACCATCAGAGATTACTACAAACAGATCTATGCACATAAACCAGTGAATTTGGAAGAAATGGATAAATTCCTGGACACTTGCACACTCCCAAGCCTAAGCCAGGAAGAAGCTGAAACCCTAAATAGACCAATAACGAGGTCTGAAGTTGAGACAGCAATTAATAGCCTACCAATAAAAAAAAGTCCAGGTCCAGACGAGTTCATAGCCAAATTCAACCAGATGTACAAAGAGGAACTGGTACCGTTCCTGCTGAAACTATATCAAACAACACAAAAAGAGGGAATCCACCCTAACTTTCTATGAGACAACATCATCCTGATACCAAAACCTGGCAGACATAACTAAAAAAGAAAACTACAGGCCAATACCCATGATGAACATTGATGCAAAAATCTTCAAATACTGGCAGACTGAATCCAACAGCACACCAAAAAGCTTATCCACCACAATCAAGTAGGCTTCATCCCAGGGATGCAAGGCTGGCTCAACATATGCAAATCTGCAAACATAATCCACTACATAAACAGAACCAAAGACAAAAGCCACATGATTATCTCAATAGATGCAGAGAATGCCTTTGACAAAATTCAACAGCGCTTTATGCTAAAAACCCTTAATAAACTAAGTATCGACGAAAAGTATCTCAAAATACTAAAAGCTATTTGTGACAAACCTACAGCCAATATCATACTGAACGGGCAAAAACTAGAAGCATTCCCTTTAAAAACTGGCACTAGACAAGGATGCCCTCTCTCACCACTCCTATTCAATATAGTGTTGGAAGTTCTAGCCAGAGAAATCAGGCAAGAAAAAAAAATAAAGGATATTCAATTAGGAAAGGAGGAAGTCAAACTATCTCTATTTGGAGACGACATGATTGTATATTTAGAAGACCCCATCATCTCAGCCCCAAATCTCCTGAAACTGATAAGCAACTACAGCAAAATCTCAGGATACAAAATCAATGTGCAGAAATCACAAACATCTCTATACACCAACAACAGACAAACAGCCAAATCATAAGCTAACTCCCATTTACAATTGCTGTAAAGAGGAAAAATAACCTAGGAATACAACTAACAAAGGATGTAAAAGATCCCTTCAATGAGAACTACAAACCACTGATCAAGGAAGTAAGAGAGGACACAAACAAATGGAAAAACATCCTATGCTCATGGTTAGGAAGAATCAATATTGTGAAAATGATCATACTGCTCAAAGTAATTTATAGATTCAATGCTATCCCCATCAAGGTACCATTGACCATCATCACAGATCTGGAAAAAGCCACTTTAAACTTCATATGGAACCAAAAGAAAGGCCACAAAGCCAAGACAACCCTAAGCAAAAAGAACAAAGCTGTAGGCATCATGCTACCTGACTTCAAACTATACTACAAGGCTATAGTAATCAAAACAACATGGTACCAGTAACAAAACAGAGATAGAGACCAATGGAATAGAACAGAGGCCTCGGAAGCAATGCCACACGTCTGCAACTGTCTAATCTTTGACAAACTGGACAAAAACAAGCAATGGGGAAAGGATTCCCTGTTTAATAAATGATGTTGGGAAAACTGGCTAGCCATATGCAGGAAGCTGAAACTAGACCCCTTCCTTACACCTTATACAAAAATTAACTCCAGATAGATTAAAGATTTAAACATAAGACCTAACACCATAAAAACCCTAGAAGCAAACCTAGGCAACAACATTCAGGACATAGGCATAGACAAGGACTTCATGACTAAAACACCAAAAGCAATGGCAACAAAAGCCAAAATAGACAAATGGAATCTAATTAAACGTAAGAGCTTCTGTACAGCAAAAGAAACAATCATTAGAGTGAACTGGCAACCAGCAGAATGGAAAAAAATTTTTGCAGTCTACCCATCTGACAAAGGGCTAATATCCAGAATCTACAAAGAACTAAAGCAGATTTACAAGAACAAAACAAACAACCCCATCAAAAAGTGGACAAAGGTTATGAACACTTTTCAAAAGAAGACATATATGAGACCAACAAACATATGAAAAAGGCTCATTATCACTGGTCATTAGAGAAATGCAGATCAAAACCCTACCATTGAGACACCATTTCATGCCAGTTAGAATGGCAATCATTAAAAAATGTGGAGACAGCTGCTGGAGAGGATGTGGAGAAAAAGCAACGGTTTTTTTTTTTTTTAGTTTTTTTTTTTTTTTTTTTATATATACTTTTTATTGCATTTTAGGTTTGGGGGTACATGTGAAGAACATGCAAGATTGTTACATAGGTACACACATGGCAGTGTGAGTTGCTGCCTTCCTCCCCATCACCTGTATCTGTTATTTCTCC
>CAUYUD010153847.1:0-11958 GCA_963575295.1 Alouatta caraya | reverse complement strand
TTTAAATGGAAAAAAAAAAATCAGGCACTAGACAAGGATGCCCTCTCTCACCACTCATATTCAATATAGTATTGGAAGTTCTAGCCAGAGCAATCAGGCAAGAAAAAGAAATAAAAGGTATTCAATTAGGAAAGGAGGAAGTCAAATTGTGTCTATTTTATATGACTTGATTGTATATTTAGAAGACCCCATTGTCTCAGACCAAAATCTCCTTAAACTGATAAGGAAATTCAGCAAAGTCTCAGGATCCAAAATCAGTGTGCAGAAATCACAAGCATTCCTATACACCAGTAACAGACTTAAAGAGAGCCAAATCAAGAACAAACTCCCATTCACAGTTGCTACAAAGAGAATAAAGTACCTAGTAATACAACTAACAAAGGATGTAAAGGACCTCTTCAAGGAGAACTACAAACCACTGCTCAAGGTAATAAGAGAGGACACAAACAGATGGAAAAACATTCCATGCTCATGGTTAGGAGAAATAAGTATTGTGAAAATGACCATACTGCCCAAAGTAATTTATAGATTCAACGTTATCCCCATCAAGCTACTAATGACCATCTCTACAGAACTGGAAAAAAAACCACTTTAAACTTCCTGTGGAACCAAAAGAGAGCCCACATAACTAAGACAATCCTAAGCAAAAAGAATAAAGCTGGAGGCATCACGCTGCTTGACTTCACACTATACTACAAGCCTGTAGTAATCAAAACAGCATGGTACTGGTACCAAAACAGAGACATAGACCAATGGAACAGAACAGAGGCCTCGGTAGTTCTTTTAATTACTATTTCAATTTTTATACTTGATAATAGGTTTAAACAGATTTTCAATTTCTTTTTACGTTAGTTTGAATAGTTTTTGTTGCCTTTTTAGGAACATATCAATTTCATTTAAATTATTTAATTTTTCAGCATGCAATTGTTAGTAATATTATTTCTAAATGTCAGTAGTAATGCCACTCTTTCATTTCTGATTTTAGTAATGTAACAATTTCTTATTTTTCTGTTGGTCAATCTAGCTTTGGTTTCATAATTTTTGTTCACTTTTCAATGAACCAACTTTTAGTTTTGCATACTTTCTTTTGTATTTTCCATTTCACTTATTTGCACTAAAACTCTTATTATTTCCTTTCTTTTGCTTACTTGAGGCTTAGTTCACCTTCTTACATCTAACTTCTTAAGATGAATGACTATGTACGATTTTTTTTTTTCAAATCTGGGTGTTTGATGCTGTAAATTTTCCTTTATTTGTTTCTCTTGCTTGATTGCTCTGGCTATCACTTCTAGTACTATGTTGAATAAGTGTGGTGATAATGGGAATTCTGGTCTTGTTCCAGTTCTCAAGAAGAATACATCCAGCTTTTATTTGTTCAGTATGATGTTGGCTGTGAGTTTTTCATAGATGGCCTTTATTACTTGAGCGATGTCCCTTTGATTCCTATTTTTTGATGTTTCTTAACATGATACAATGTTGAATTTTATCAAAGGACTTTTTCAGCATCTATTTAGGTGATGATGTGGTTTCTGTTTATATTGTGAATCACATTTATTGATTTGCACATATTATCCCATTTTGTATCTCAACAATAAAGCCTACTTAATCATAGCTAGTTAGTTTTTTGATGTGTTCCTGGATTAGGCTTGCTAGTATTTTGTTGAGAATTTTTGTGTCTATGTCTATTAGAGATGTTGGCCTGAAGTTTTCTTTATTTATTTTGTCTCTGCTAGATGATGGTGTCAGCATGATGTGGACTTTGTAGAATGAGTTAGGGAGTAGTTATTTTTCCTTGATTTTTTGAAGTAATTTTAGAAGGATCGAGACTTGCTAATCATTGTGCATCTAGTAGAATTTGGAGGTAAATTTATCTTGTCCAGGGATTTTTGTGTGTGGAGAGGTGTGGGGGGTTGGTAGGCTTTTTATTAGTAATTTAATTTTGGAACTTGTTATTGGTTTGTTCAGAATTTTAATTTCTTCCTAGTTCAATCATAGAAGGATCTCTGTTTCTAGGAATTTATCCATTTCTTCTAGGTTTTCGAGTTCACATGCATAGTAGTGTTCTTAGTAGTAATCTCTAAGAATTTTTTTGTATTTATATGGGATTAGTTGTAATGTTGCCCTTGTTATTTCTGATTGTATTAATTTAGATCTTCTGTTTTTAAAATTAATGTAGTTAGTGGTTTATCAATCATGTTTAATTTTTCAAATAAACAATATCTTATTTTGTTGATCTTTTGTATGGATTTTGACATCTCACTCTCATTCAGTTTAATATGATTTTGGTTATTTGTTCTCTTCTGCAATCTTTGGTGTTTGTTTGCTCTTGTTTTTCTAGTCTCTGTAGATGTGATGTTAGGTTGTTAATTTGAGATCGCTCTAACTTCTTAATGTAGGTGTTTAATGCCATAAAGTTTTCTCTTAAAACTGCTTTAGCTATGTCCCAAAAATTTTGGTATGTTGTGTCTTTATTTCATTAGTTTCAAATAATTGTTTAATTTTTGCCTTATTTTCTTTCTTTACCCAAAAGTCATTCAGGAGCAGATTGTTTAGCATCCATGTAATCATGTGGTTTTCATTGATCTTCTTTGTACTGACTTCTATTTCTATTGCTCTGAGATCTTTGAATGCACCAGTTGGTATAATTTTATTTTTTATTTTTTGAACTTATTGGGACTGGCTTTATGGCCAGAGTATGTGCCATGTGTGTACATTGTATATTCTATTGTTGTTGGGTGGAGTGTTCTGTAGATGTTTATTAGGTCCAGTTGGTCAAGTGTCAAGTTTAATTCCAGAATATCTTTCTTAGTTTTCTGCCTCAGTGATTGATTTTATGGTATCACTGGGGTGTTGAAGTTTTCCAGTCTTATTTTTTGGTTGTCCAAATGTCTTTGTAGATCTCTAAGAACCTGTTTGATGAATCTTGGTGCTCCAGTGTTGAATGAGTATATGTTTAGAATCATTGTCTTTTTTTTAATTGAGACTTTTATCATATAATTCTTTGTCCATTTTTATTATTATTGGTTTAAAGTCTGTTTTACCTTATATAAGAATAGTATGTACACTTATAGAATATAAGTACACTCCATTTTGTTTTCTGTTTGAATGATAGATTTTTATCCATCCCATTACTTTGAGCCTATGGGTGTTCTTACTTATAAGAACTCCCGAGCTCAAGTAATCCTCCTGCCTTGGCCTCCAAAAATGCTGGGTTTATAGGAGTCAGCCACTGTGCCTGGCCCCTCTCCTTTATTTTTAAAGAAAGTTTTACCTAATATGGAATTCTTGGTGACAGTCTTTCCCTTTTAGCACTTTGAATATATCGTCCTGTTTCTTCTTGACATCTATAGGTTCTGATGAAACATCAGCAGCTAAGTTTATTTAGAATGACTTGTACATGAGAAGTCATTTCTTTCTTGCTGTTTGTCACTTGTTGGCTTTAAACATTTTAGTAATGAGATGTTTAGTTTCAGTTTATTTGAGTTTATTTTCCTTTGCTTATTGACATTTTTGAATGTGTTAAGATTTTTCATTAGATTTTGAACACTTTCAGTCATTTTGCCATATTCATTTGTTCTTTTTCTGTTATCTTCTTTTGGAGCTTCCATTGTGTGAATATCAGTATGTCTGATGATGCCTTATGATACTCTGAGGTTTTGTTCATTCATCTTTACTCTTTTCTTCTTTTACTTCCTTTGACTATGTAATGAATTAAACTATCTTCTAGGAAATGTATTCTTTATTCTAACTGGTCAAATCTACTGTTTTGCTTCTATGGTAAATTTGTAAATATTGTGATTGTAGTTTTCAACCCTAGAATTTTCATTTGGTTCTATTTTATAATTTTAATCTCCTTATTGTTGTAGCAGGAGTGGCCACGGGAAACAGAGCCCTTGAACACCGAATGGCAAAGGAAGGAGTTTATTATTATTGTTACTATTATTACGGCCGGGAGCTGAGTGATGCTTCCAAATTACCCAGCTCCTCTAACAAAGGAAGGTTCTGAGTTTATATAGGCTTATACTTTAGATATTACAAGTGGAAGAATCTTGGATTTACAGCCTTAGAAATTACATATGAAAGGGTTTTGGGCTTACAGTTTTAGAAATCACATATGAAAGGGTTTCAGGTTTATAGTTTTAGGACTCACATGTGAAAAGGTTTCGGGTTTACAGCTTTAGAAATCACATATGAAAGGGTTTCGGGTTTACAGTTTTAGAAATCACATATGAAAGGGTTTCCGGTTTACAGTTTTAGGACTCACATGTGAAAAGGTTTTGGGTTTGATCTGGTTTTAAGTAAAGAGTGCCTTCCTAAGAGTTTCCCCAAGAACAAGCCTGCCACCTACAGGAAGGAGAATCAAGAGGCGCCAGTCAGTCAGCCTTTATTTCTATTGAAATGCAGTGTGGCAGTTAAAGGGGAAGTTGATCCCAGATGCCTGGGTCTCCTTCCTCATTATGGTCTTTTTCTATTTGGTGAGACATTATTTTTATGTGTTCCTTTCATTCTTTACATATGTCTCTGTATTAGTCCATTCTCACATTGCTATAAAGAACTACCTGAGACTGGGTAATTTATGAAGAAAAGAGGTTGAATTGATTCAAATTTCCACAGGGTCTCTGGAACATATCAGACAGTTGCATCTTGCTCTGTTATCTAGCTTGTCACTCTGTGCCTAAGTGGGGCATTTAGTCCATTTACACTCAGGGTCAATATTGATATGTGAAAATTCAATCCTGCCATTGTGCTGTTAGCTGGTTGTTATGTAGACCTGATTGTATAGTTATTTTTTCATGTCAAGGGTAACTAATTTTGTTTTTCTAGTGGTATCTTCAATTCTGTCAGTTTTTGCTTTGTGTATTTTGGGGCTCTATTGTTAGGTACATATTTGTTTATAGTTGTTATATATTCTTGATAGATTTACCCCTTTATCTTTACAAAAATCTGTTTCCAATAACAATTTTTGCCCTGAAGTCTATTTTATCTGATAATAGTTTAGTCACTTCAGCTCTCTGTTGGTAATTTTGCATGGAATATATTTTTTCATTCTTTTACTTTCAACTTATTTGTGTTTGGAATCTAAAAAATCTATTTTGATAGACAATATATATTTGAATCTTGGTGTTTTTTAATCCATTCTGTCATTTTCTGCCTTTGATTTGAATTATTTATTCCATTTATATTTTATTTAATTACTGATAAGGTAGAATATACACCTAATATTTTGCTATTTGTTTTTTTATATGTATTATACTTTTTTTTCTCTATTGTTACTGATTCTTTTGTGTTAAGTAGACATTTTTAGTGTAGCAATTTTATCTTCTTATTATTTCTTTTACTAATTCCTTCAAGTTTTTAGTGGTTTTCCTAGAATTTAAAAATAACACTTTAACATATAAAAATCTGGTTCAAATAGTATCAACTTAAATTCAATAATATATAAAATATATAAATCATGGCTCCTACAAACTTCATTCTCTGCCGCCTTCTTCCTTTGACTGTTATTTTAAATAAATTAAAACTTTATCCATTGTATGCTTAAGAACATAGATTTATAAATTATTGCTTTCCAGTTATTTAAAAAAGTCAGACAGGACAAAAAATATTATAACAAAAAGTACACTTACATTCCCTTTTCTATTTACCTATATACCTAACTTTATCAGAGTTCTTTACTTCCTGTGTTTCTTTAAAAATCTATTTTTATTGATACATAATAATTTTACATATTTGTGGTGTACATGAGATTTTTGATATGTGCATGCATTAATAGTCAAATAAGGATAATTATCCATCTTAAACATTTATTATTTCTTTTCTTTGCATCCTAGCCAACATTTTCTTGTGTTTTTTTATAATAGTTATTCTAACTAGGATGATATAGCTCATTGTGGTTTTGAATTGCTTTTCCCTGATAATTAGTTACATTGAGAATTTTTAAATATACTTTTTGGCTATTTAAATGTCTTCTTTTGATTGATATAGGTCTACTCAGGATTCTTTGCCTCTTTTTTAACGTGATAATTGTATAATTACCTTTGTTTTAGCCTGAAGGCTCCATTTATCATTTCTTGTAGGGCAATTATGGTAGCAATAAACTCAGTTTTGTTTCGCTTTTTTCTTTCTTGGAGTACCTTATCTCAATTCCTCCTTTATTTGTTTTTTTCAGGCAAAGGCTTGCTGTGTCACTCAGGTGGAAGTTCATTGAGGCTAACTGTAGCCTCGATCTCCTGTACTCAAGTGATCCTCCCACTTCATTTATTTTTATTTTTATTTGTAGAGGCAAGATCTCACCATGTTGAACAGGCTGGTTTCAAACTCCTGGGATCAAGTAATTCCCCTGCCTTGGCCTCCAACACTGCTAGGATTACAGGAGCAAACCACAGCACCTTGCCCCTCTCCTTTGCTTTTAAAGAAAGTTTTACCTAATATAGAATTATTGGTGATAGTCTTTTCCTTTCAGCACTTTGAATATATCATCCTATTGCTTCCTGACTCCCAGGGGTTGTGTTGAAACATCAGCTGTTAAGTTTATTTAGAACCACTTGTACATGATGAGTCACTTCTCTCCTCCTAGTTCTGACTTGCTGGCTTTAAACATTTTGATAATGAGGTATTTAGGTTTCAGTCTCTTTCAGTTTATTTTCCATTACATTTATTGACTTTTTCCAATGTATTGATTAAGATTTTTCATCAAATTTTGGGTATTTTTAGTCATTATATTTTTATATTCATTTGTTCTTTTTGTTTCCTTTTTTCTGAGCTTTCATTGTGTGAATATCAGTATGTTTGATGATGCCTTGATTCTCTGAGGTTCTGTTCATTTGTCTTTACTCTTTTCTTCTTTTACATCCTTTGACTGTATAATGAATTAAACTATCTTCTAGGAAATGTATTCTTTATTCTAGCTGGTCAAATCTACTATTTCACTTCTATGGCAAAATTTTAATATTTGTTATTATATTTTTCAACCCTAGAATTTCCATTTGTTTCTATTTTATGATTTTAATCTCCTTATCATGGTCTTCTTCTATTTGGTGAGATATTAATTTTATGTGTTCCTTTCATTCTTTAAGTATGTTTCTGTATTAGTCCATTCTCATATTGCTGTAAAAAACTACCTGAAACTGGGTAGTTTATGAAACAAAGAGGTTTAATTGACTCAAAGTTCCACAGGCTTTCGTTCTCTGCAAGGAATCCACAGACTGTTGAAAAAGGAAGTACCTAAACAAAATCTTGTAATGCTTTCGAATAAGTGCTGTACTTACAGTGATAATGTAAGTTTCATTGCACAATAGTATGGAAACAAAATGGAGGGGAAGATAGACTACTATTTTTGGAAAAGTATAATTTTTATTCTCTAATTTTTTACCTCAAATTTTCTGTGTATCTACTAAATGTTTGTCCCTTTTACAACATCTTAGAACTTGAGTGATTCAGTAATTTCTTATTAACCAACTGACTTCTGACTTTATTTTCTCTTCCCTGAAGGTCTGGGATTCATCAAAGTCAGGATTTAATCACACCAGCTCAGGCCAGATATACTGTGAGAATACATTCCATCTGCTACTTGGCTCTGCCAATACACATAAATCTATCCTATCTTAAGACTGCTTTGTATCAGAAGCAAACATCCACAAAGGAATCTCTGATCACTCTAATGGGGCCTCTGCTGAAACCACCAGATGCATCTGCTAGTGGGTATTTGCTTCTTATCCAGACCCAGGTTCCTGAAATAAAATTCTCAAAACCCAAATCTCTATGCTCACAGAAATTTTAATACAATCCATCAAATGTACTATATTTTTTTGTCTTTATTTTTTAACTGCAGTAATTTAGAGAGAATAAAAAAAAAAAACTTTTGTCAACTTTTTAAAAATCTTTAATAAAATCAGAAGATCCTTTAATAAAATCATAAGATGTGGGGGCTGGATAGAGAATTGTAAGCCAGGCCATTTCTTAGACTAAATCTGCAGAGTAAGCAGGTAGGAATGTGACAATAATTCTAGGGGTTGGAAATCTACCTTCATATAATATACTTCATATATTTATGATAATGCTTTAGTTTATTCTTGTGACTAAGAATTACTCTTACTCACTTTGTTAATTTTTAAAAATGTTTAAATTGCATATATTTGATTTTTTGAATAGATAATACATACATGTGGTGTGAAATTCAAACATATAAAGTATTTAGAAAACACTTTTCAATCCACCTCTGACCTCAGCCATTCTGCCTACTATAGGCAACCAGTATTTTCTTCCTCTTGCAGTGGCCATGGTGGTGCACATCTGTAATCCCAGCTACTCCAGAGGCAGAAGTGAGGTAATTCTTTGGGTTTATTGCTTGAGCTCAAGAGTTGGAGACAAGCCAGGCAATGTAATGAGACCCAGTTTCAAAAAAGGGAAAGAAAGAAAGACAGAAAAGGGAAAGAAACAAAGAAAAAGAAAGAAAGAAAGAAAGAAAGAAAGAAAGAAAGAAAGAAAGAGAAAAAGAAAGAAAGAAAGAAGGGAAGGAGGGAGGAAGAGAGAAAGGCAGGGAGGGAGGGGGGAAGGAAAGGAAGGAAGAAAGGTGGAAAGGAAGGAAGGAAGGAGGAAAGAAGGGAAGAAGGGAAGGAAGTGCTTTCTGTCTTTTAAATATTTTTCCAAAACATTTTGTTCATATACAATCAACTATATATACACATATATATACGTTTTAATATATAAATATATATACATACATAAATATATATACACACATATATGTGTGTATGTATATATAGTTGCATGTGTTACTTTAATGAATGGAGCTTTGTTTCTCACTTAAAATTTGTCTTAGACATCATTTCATATCATTATGAGCTCTCTAATTCTCCTTTAAGGCCAAGTAGGTTTTCAACATGAGGATGTATTTTCTCCTACTTGCCTGGTCTCTATCAATGAAGGTTTAGGTTATTTCTCAATCTTACATGCAATGACTTATGTATAACCAAGAGCATATGCAATTTCACACTTGTATGAGTAGATGTGAGGGTGTCTTCCAGTGAAATAGCTGGTTAAAAGAGAACTTTGTGTATTTGCATTTGCTAGATTCTGTGATAGATGATAGATTTTCAACAGCAATATGTGAGGGTGCTTCTTTCCTCATGCCTTTGCCAGCACTGTGAGCCCTCAAGTCTACTTTATCATATACTAAATTCTGTCTACATTTGGAACTGTGACTACATTTTTCCATTCCATCTCATTGATGTATCTTTATCCTACGTGAGCAAATTCCTCACTAGTTTAATTACTTTATACTTATATTAAGTTTTAATATCTGCATAAGCTAATTATCTCTCAATATTCTTCCCATTTCTTAAGTTCTCTGACTATCCTTGCTTTTTAAATTTTCCATATTACCTTGGCATTAGCTTTGCTTATATGGTTGGTATTAAAATTATTATCATGTTGCATTTAAAGATTATCATATGTAAAGATTTTATTTTTATAATGTGGAGCCTTTCTATTTAAGAAAAACCTCATGTGAATTTCTGGTATCTTCATTTTAGTCAGAAAAGTTTTAAGTTTTTTTGTATGTCTTGTATATTTCTTAATATATTTATTCCTATACATTTAAACAATTTTGCTATCAGAAATAGAAAATTATTTACCGTTAAACTGTTATTGTGTTACATACTAATGCTATAGATTTCTGTCTATAGCATTGAATAGCATCAAGTTGATATTCACTTACCTTGTAAAATTCTCTTATGTATTATTGAGTTTCAGTTGTAGTTATTTGTTTTGATATAAAATAATGTTGTCTGAAACTAGTAGTGATTTTACATACTTCTTTTTTACTTGCTTTATAATTATACTAATAACATCTTCAGAACAATGTTAAGTAATAATAATGACAATGGACATCCTTATATCATGTCATCCTATGTTACATTATAATTCTATTAAAATTTTTGAAAATAAAGATTGGAAAATAAATATTGTGAATTTCTGTCTAGTCTATGGGAAATATTTTCCATTTCAAACTATTAATATGTTTATATATAAGTAGATTTGATTTGATTTTTCATTAGTTTTTGACACTTTGCATTTCTGGAAAAAATTCCACTTGGCCTTTTTGTATTTTCTAATGTGTTGCTGGTTTCTGTTTAATATTTCACACAAGGTTTATCAATTGTCATAGAGAGATTTGCTACATCATTTTTTTATTGCAATTTTGTTGCTATTCCTAGTTTAAAATTTTCTTCATTTCAAATAAAGAATTCAGAAGTTTTCCCTTTCTGTGCCTTAGAAAATTTTAAATAGTATTAATTTATCTGGTCTTGAGAGATGTTATACTCTTCTTAAAATTATCTTAACTCAGTGCTTTTTTGGAAGTAGCTGTTTGACAATTATTTGCATTTTTATGACTGTCTTTTCTGATTTTCTTTTCATTTGGAGCAAGTTTTGATGAATATAAATATTATCTCAAGGGGAAGCAGATGGCTCTGCCAATAAATTTCATGAAACCTTTAAGGCTGTTTCATGAAATTACCAGTAATGTTAATATACAAACTCAGAAAATGGAAATGGAATGAAGACTTCCCAAATAATTTTATAGAGAGGTATATTTATTATGTTATTTAGATCACATGTATACTTAGAGTTTTAGAAAATCACTCATTTGATCTATCATAGAATGAGATTCGTGTATTAAAATATTTTGTTAATTTTTTTATTATTATGTATTTTCAACTCCTATAACCTTAGCTTTATAATTGCCAATGCTACTCTGAAATCTTTGTTGCTTTTTCATAGAATATTTCATCCATAAGTGGTTGAAAGTGCCTGGCTGTGATTTATTTAATGCCTGTTAAAAGAATTTATTTTATCTGATATATGGGTCACATTCACTCTTTTTTGTTTGTCTGTATTTTGTTGGCATTTCTTTGCAAATCCTGTTATTTATAACACTCTTTAGATTATGTCTTTAAAATAATGCAAAGAAATTTTTTCTTTGTAAGCTGATATGAGTGACTTATTAAGTATAAGACTTTTGTGTTTATTGCTATAGCATATATGTTTGTTATCTCAAATTATCTTATAATCAGCTTTCTATTTAGTATTTGGTTGGTGCAAAAGTAATCGAAGTTTTTGCCATTACCATTGATAGCTTGTAAATACATACAATAGCTTGTAAAACTCTTTAATGTGGCTATTGTGTTGCTTTGTTTTTTGATGTCTATTTCCTTTGATATATTTATTTTTGCCATAGTGGTACTTTTATAACTACACCATTATATAATCCCCTAAGTGATTTATGTCTTCGGACAGTATATACTATTTCACTATCACATCAAGTATCTTGTTTTCCCCTTCAGATTCACTCTTCATCTTTCTATCTCTTCTCTTTGATTGAGAAGGCTGACCTTTAGGAGCTATATGAATGAATTCCCTAACCTCTGGCTTCTGGTTAGGCTCAGCCAGTGATGAACTTTGGCAAGCCATAGGCTAGAGGGAGGAGGGAAAGTCTGTGCCCTTGATTTAACCACCACTGTTCTTTTTTTTTTTTAAGTTTTTTTTTTTGCATTTTAGGTTTTGGGCTACATGTGAAGAACATTCAAGATTGTTCCATAGGTGCACACATGGCACTGTGATTTGCTGCCTTCCTTCCCATCACCTATATCTGGCATTTCTCCCCATGTTATCTCTCCCCAACTCCCCACCCCTCACTGTCCCTCCCCTATTTCCCCCTGACAGACCCCACTGTGTGATGCTCCCTTCTCTGTGTCCATGTGTTCTCATGGTTCAACGCCCGCCTATGAGTGAGAACATGCAGTGTTTGATTTTCTGTTCTTGTGTCAGTTGGCTGAGAATGATGGTTTCCAGGTTCATCCATGTCCCTACAAAGGACACGAACTCATCGTTTCTGATGGCTGGATAATATTCCATGGTGTATATGTGCCACATTTTCCCTGTCCAGTCTATCATCGA
>CAUYUD010153841.1:0-31649 GCA_963575295.1 Alouatta caraya | reverse complement strand
TACAGGCACGTGCCACCATGCCCAGCTAATTTTTGTATTTTTAGTAGAGACGGGGTTTCACCACGTTGACCAGGATGGTCTCGATCTCTTGACCTCGTGATCCGCCCACCTCGGCCTCCCAAAGTGCTGGGATTACAGGCGTGAGCCACCGTGCCCGGCCTTGCTTTCTTCTTGATACAATTTTTTCATGGCATCCTGACAGGGAATCTAAGAGGCACTCATTTTACTCTGCAATTTTTAAACAGGCTAGATCTAGAAATGAACAAAAAACCACAGCCATATCTAGACATGCACTTGCAAAGCACAGGACAGCAGATGGGGGTCACAAAGCTAGATGTAAATGTACTCAGAACCATCCATAAACTGTTTTGTGCTCAAAGCACTGAACGAATCAAATAAAAAATAGTAATAGTGTTTGCCAAAATTCGCAGATCTCATACTTTTCAGGCAAGGGGG
Organism: Alouatta caraya; assembly: GCA_963575295.1. Classification (NCBI taxonomy): domain Eukaryota; kingdom Metazoa; phylum Chordata; class Mammalia; order Primates; family Atelidae; genus Alouatta; species Alouatta caraya. Next base: position 31,193 of record CAUYUD010153841.1, on the reverse strand, counting down.
GAACCTGATGGCATTTGGTAGCAAACAAAATACTCTTAAATAAAAAGGTTATATGTAGTTTGAGGGATAAAACTAGCAAAAGCCACCTGTGCCTTTATTATCACCAATAATTTCACTTGGTAAATATGTTTAAAAATGTTCCTCACAGCATTATTTACAACAATGACAACTAAAAGCCATTTAGATGTCCAACAACCAGTGAATGGCTAAATAAATATTGTAACAATATTATTTGGTCATTTAAAATTTTTAAATTATTTTAATGACATGAAAATGCTCTCAGTATATAAAATATTTCCCAAATATAATTTCAATTATATAAAAAAGAAAAACAGGAACATACTGAAAGGGAACTTATAAAAACTGGAATGAAATACTGTGAGATGTTCAAAGTGGCTGTCTTCTGTGTATGTGTGAATGTATACACATACATTTTCTATCTCTGTATGCTGACAGGGCCTAGAAATAACAATACTCACTAACGAGGAGCACCCCTAGCACCTAGATCTTGGTTTCTAAACACCATTAAAAAGAACTATTAAACAGAACCAGGGCTCCTTAAAGAAAGACTGATTTCAGGGCTGGAAGATGCAAAGTCTAAAATGAGCCTTAAAGGTCTTGTTGTGCCAGAAAGTAAGGAAGTACTCAAAGAATGACTGAAGACAACTTTGAAGGACACAAGCTGGTTTGAAGGCACTTCCACTATCTGGGACAATTTTATCATCAAAATAAATGTAACTCATTGAATAAAATAGGAAAACACGAGTCTATATTGATATAAATGAATAAACGGCAAATGAGGGAGAAGAGGAAGCTCTTCATTATAGAATGCCAATTAATACATACAGAAGAAACTGTTATTTTAAAAAGGTGATCTCTGAATAGTAATATTATGAGCTTTCCTTTTTTGAGATGGAGTTTCACTTTTGTTGCCCAGGCTGGAGTGCAATGGTGCGATCTCGGCTCACCGCAAACTCCACCTCCCAGGTTCAAGGGATTCTCCTGCCTCAGCCTCCTGAGTAGCTGGGATTAAAGGCATGCACCACCATGCCCGGCTAATTTTGCATTTTTAGTAGAGACAGGGTTTTCCCTGTTGGTCAGGCTAATCTTGAACTCCTGACCTCAGGTGATCTACTCGCCTCGGCCTCCCAAAGTGCTGGGATTACAGGCATGAGCCACCATGCTTGGCCTTGTTTCAGTTTTATAAAATAATCATATTACATTTTTTTTTTTTTTTTTTTTTTTTTTTTTTAAGATGGAGTTTCGTTCTTGTTGCCCAGAACGTGGAGTACAATGGTGTGATCTCGGCTCACCACAACCTCCACCTCCTGGGTTCAAGCGATTCTCCTGCCTCAGCTGCCCAAGTAGCTGGGACTACAGTTATGCCCCACCACACCCAGCTAATTGTGTATTTTTAGTAGAGATGGGGTTTTTCCATGTTGGTCGGGCTGGTCTCGAACTCCCGACCTCAGGTGATCTGCCCACCTCGGCCTCCCAAAGTGCTGAGATTACAGGTGTGAGTCACCATGCCCAGCCAGTATATAAATCTTTTGTAAAAACACTCACAATCCCCAACAAATACAACATATGCACATCTCCAGAGCACTCACTAGAGCCACTTTCAAAAGGAAAGAATATGCACAATAGCTGCAAGTAAACGGCAAGCACACGGGCCGCCCGCCCTGTCCTAGAGAGCTCAGATGTCCCAGGCAGGTGGGCTAAAGTTCAAAAGAAAACAGGAAAAACAAACAAACCACCAAAGGTAGCACTGAGATTCATGCAAGTTTCTGGTTTGGTTTTACAGTAATTATGTGGGTGAAGAGATGTGACCCTTACTATGATGAGAATGACAAATGGTTAACTGATAAGAAGAAATGGAGAGGGCGAAGGCTGTAGAACAGGTCAATATCAGGCTGTCATGAAGCCATTTGAGACACATAATTAATCCATTACTCACCTGGCATCATCATTCATTGTAGTATGGTCAATAGGTGCCATGAAACTCAGTAGCTTGGTAAGGACATGAAACCTAAATAAAGCAGGAAGCAAACAGGCAGCAACATTAGTAACTATTAACCTAGGAGAGGAAACACATTCCATGAGTTAACAAACTCCAGAACTGATCACTGGAACATCTGGCTACAAAGTGGGATGGGGAAAAAATTCATAGGCACTTAGCACTGTCACTGGATGACCAACTACAGTCATCCCTTGGTATCTGTAAGGGAATGGTTCCAGGAATCCCCATGGATACAAAAATCCATGGATATTCAATTTCCATATGTAAAACGGCATAGTATTTGCATGTAATCTACACACATGCTTCCACATACTTAACTCATCTCTAGATTACTTAAAATACCTAATACAATATGAATGCTACGTAAATAGTTGTTATAATGTATTGTTTAGGGAATAATGACAAGAAAAAAGTCTGCACTCGTTCACAGGTACAGCACAACGATCCTTTCCCCATGCCTGAATATTTTCAATCCATGGTTGGTTGAATCCACAGATGTGGAACTCACGAATATGAAGGGGTGACTGGTACATTTCTCCCTTTTTCCTTAATGCTACAGGAGAAAAGTCTGATACAGATTACTGTAAATGACAGTTCAACACAGATTCATTTATATCACAGCCCCAAAAAAGAATAGGTACATTTGTGCTGCTGAGCAATATACAACCCTTAAATATTATTCCAGACTAAAGACAATGAGGAACTGACTACCTCATTTTCCTCCTCTAGATATATCTTAAGCATTTTTCATTTTAATAGATGTCATAAAAGTCATCTGCTGGCAGCAGCACAGGTAGTGAGTGCTATAGCATCTGGATGCAACACCTCACCAACACCATCACTCACTGACACTGGTTCCCCAAGTCAGAAAAGGCATCTGCAATTCCACAGCATCTCCATGCACGAAATCCATGGGGTCTTTCATTTCCCCCATCTTTAAATGGAGAAGCACAACTGAGTTCACAGTAAGTATGATTCCGAGATCTTCAATCTAGGTACTACGGAAGTTTACGTTACATCACCTACATTTCCCACCAACGGGAAAAAAAAAAGGTTTTTTTGTATGATATATTTGAGATTCTCTAGAAAATATATGACCTTATACAGACCAAATCATACCAACGATAATTCAAAGGGGTATCCTTTTCTACTCATTTTAATGTGCCCTCTCGATACACAAAAAGTAAAATTCTAACCCAAAAAACTCTACTAGCACAAAACACTATCCATAAACAAAATGTGGTATTTTCATGTATTTAATACATGTTTTAAAGTTTTAGGAACATTTTTACATGTCAAATAATTTAATTATTTATTATACCACCCACAGTTTCAGCCTCCCAAAGGTAATTCTTTTTCTCAGCAAATAAATTTTACAAGAATAATACTGATAAGATTGTCCCCATTATACAAGTAATATTGGCAGGGTGTGCTGGCGCATGCCTATAATCCCAGCACTTTGGGAAGCCGAGGAGAAGGATGCTTGAGGCTAGGAGTTCAAAACCAGCCTGAACAACACATTAAGACCCTTATCTGTACCCCTTTCACCAGAAAAAGTAATAGAAAACGCATAAAATACAGAAAACTTAAAAAACAAAGCACACACAAAACACATGCAGTTGGTAGCACAGTGGCTTATGCCTATAACCTGAGCACTTTGAGAGGCTGAGGCAGAAGGATCACCTGAGCCCAGGAGTTGAAGACCAGCCTGGGCAACATAGCAAGACCCTGTCTTAACAAAGAGTAAAAAAAAACTGGCCACAGTAGCTGGGACTATAGAAACGTACCACTATGCCCAGCTAATATGTGTAGTTTTAGTAGAGATGGGGTTTCACCATGTTGCCCAGGCTGGTATTGAGCTCCTGGACTTATCCACCTACCTTGGCCTCCAAAAGTGCTGGAATTACAGGCGTGAGCCACCATGCCCAGACTAATTCTTCACTTTTTATAAAATGAAAAAAGGCCTCTATGTCACCTTATTTTTTGTTGGTGATGTTTTGTTTTGTTTTTTGAGATAGGGTCTTGCTTTGTCACTCAGGCTGGAGTGCAGTGGTGTCATCATGGCTCACTATAGCCTTGACTTCCCAGGCTCAAGCCATCCTGCCAACCTCTGCTTCCCAGCTCCCACCACCACCAAATAGCTGGGATTAGAGGTGTGCGCCACTATTCCTGGCTAATTAAAAAAAATTTTTTTTGTAGAGATAGGGTCTTGCTATGTTGTCCAGGCTGGTCTCAAATTCCTAAACTTAAGTGATCCTCCCACTTCAGCCTTCCAAAGTGCTGGGATTACAGGCAAGAGCCATCATGTCCAGTCACATAAATTTTTTTGAAGTCTGCTTGTTAGCTTCTCTAATTATAAAATTAATATATAATTTTTAAGTTTTTATTAATACATAATGATTGTACATATTTATGGGGTACATGCAGTATTCTGATACATGCATACAATGTGTAATGAGCTAATCAGGGTCACTGGGATATCTATCACTTCAAACATTTATAATTTCTTTTGTCGGGTACATTCCAAATCATCTTTTCTAGCTATTTTGAAATATACTATAAATTCTTGATAACTACAGTCACTCTACCGTGCTATCAAACACTAAAACTTATTCCTTCTGGTTTAACTATAGTTTTGTACTCATTAGTCAACCTTTCTTCTTCCCCTGCTCTCCACACTCCCCTTTCCAACCTCTGGTAACCACCAAAAAATTAATACTCTCTCTCTCTCTCTCTCTCTATATATATATATATATATATATATTTTTTTTTTTTTTTTTTTTTTTGAGACGGAGTTTCACTCTGGTTACCCAGGCTGGAGTGTAATGGCACGATCTCGGCTCACCGCAACCTCCACCTCCTGGGTTCAAGCAATTCTCCTGCCTCAGCCTCCCGAGTAGCTGGGACTACGGGCACGTGCCACCATGCCTGGCTAATTTTTGTATTTTTTTTAGTAGAGGCGGGGTTTCACCATGTTGACCAGGATGGTCTCGATCTCTTGACCTCGTGATCCACCAGCCTTGGCCTCCCAAAGTGCTGGGATTACAGGCGTGAGCCACCATGCCCGGCCTTTTTTTTTTTTTTTAAAGAGACAAGGAAGGGTCTTGCTATGTTGCTCAGGCTGGACCAAACTCTTGAGCCCAAGTGATCCACCACTTCAGCCTCCCAAATAGCTAAAAATACAGGTGTATGCTACAATGCTTGGCTAATACCTAACAGATAACTTTTTTTGTTTTTTTTAAGAGATGGGACCTCACTTTTACCTAAGCTGGTCTTGAACTCCTGGGCTCAAGTAATCCTCCCACTTCAGCCTCCCTGGAATTACAAGCATGAGTCATTGAGCCTAGCCAAAACATTACTCTTAGATGTGAAACTGCTGAGTTGAAAGGTATGTATATATAAACTTGACTGAGTCAAAATGCCCTCCCAAAAGTTGTGTCAATGTATGAGCAACCTTTTTATTTAAATATAAAGCAAAAATACTGTTAATTACGTATATATTTTAATGTCCTTAGGCCTCACTAAACTTCAGTGTCCATCTGAAAGTATGACTACTATTCTTGGCTGTGTGGACAGACTGTGAACTATACCCTACAGTTGTGTTATGCAATACAGTAGCTACTAGCCACGCATGACTACTGTGCATTTGAAATGTGACTAGCCTGAATTGAGATGTACTGTAATTAAGTATAAGATACAAACCAGATTTTGAAGACTTGGGGAAAAAAAAATATATACGTAATTAATAATTGTTAAAATAGCAAATTGTTGAAATAATATATTTATATATTGGGTTAAATGAAATTTGCTATTAAGTTCATCTTTTTCTTTTTACTTATTTAATGTGGCTATTAGAACATTTAAAATTGCATCTATAATACATATTAATATTTTTATTAGATGGAAATGCTCTGTAGAATATCTTTACATTTAATACAATATCATCAATGACTATGAAAACTACATGATGAAATACAGGCTTTATGAAGAAATCAGATTAAAGACTATTTAGTATACTTAGTGCAACAGATTCCTCTAATCTCAGTGCACTGAAAATGGGTGCATGTTTTAATATTAAATCGCCTTTTACCAACCATACTAAGAAAACATAAATATATCTTGTTGTGGAAGAACAGACCAACAAAGTAAGACATCATATTATTAAAGGCTTGGAGTTTGATCCACTTACATTATGATTTCTGACTAAATCATAACTAAATCCACTTATATGTAATGCTGAGTAGAATACTGATAATCAATAATTATAATTACTGTATTTCCAAAAACCAAAATTTTTTTTAAAGGTTATTTTCTAGCATCCAATTAGCAAGTCTGATCAGGCTGTATCATTTAAACTAATGATGTGTTATTATTTAAACCGTTTCCAGAAGGTAATGTTAATCTTTGCTACAACATTTCTGGAAGTCTTATATATACAACCCTATCACAAAAAAAGAGCAAAAATTGCTCAACTGTGGGACCTAGTATCAGTGATGACAGCTGGCATACATTGTCTGTTCTTGAAGTCTAACTCAAGAAAGTTGTTTATATTCTCATCTAACCTGGGGGGCCCCTCGGTTTAACCCTTTAGGAAAGAATGCTAAGGTAGCCAAGATGTCATTGTAGTGCCTGTATAGGGTTGGTCCGGCCAGTGAAACAACTCAACATCCAGAGGTTAGAAGAATCGGCTCTGGAATCAGACCAATTAGTTCAAATCCCAGTTTGCTACTTACTATGTAACGCTGGGAATGTTACTTCATATGAATTAGCTCATTTAATCTGCATAACAACCCTATGAAATGTCACTTCTATGATTATACTCCTTTCACAGATGAGGAAATCGAAGCACCGAGATGTAAAGTAATTTGTCTAAAGTCTCAAGGCTGGGAAACGGAAAAGTCGGCTTTCAAACCTAGGCAGTTGGCTCCAGAGTTTGTGCTCTTTCTGCCTCTGCATGTAAATTGCTTAGCAGTGCCTGACCTGGGAGTTCTGGAGATGTTAGTTGTTATGCCAGTGCTGTGAGTAAAGACTACTCTCTGATTCTGACCACATCCTCACATTCACGGTCTCAAGAAGAGTCAGGTGGGTACAAGATGACAAAACCCAAACCAATTCAATACACATGAACTTACCTATGCCGTTAAAACCTTTTTATTCTGTAATAATTCTAGGCCCCTGAGACCCCACGTTACACCTAGTTGTGATGTCTCCCTAAGTCTCCTGCAATCTGTGACAGCTTCTCAGTCCTTGTTTTTTCATTACCTTGACACTTGACGAGAACTGGTCAGTTATCTGGTCTAGTGTCTCCCAATGTGGATTTGCATGCTGGTTTTATGATGAGATTGAGGTTAGGCATTTTTGGCAAGAATACCACAGAAATGATGTTGTATCTTTCTACTGAAGACAGACAGGTGGAGATATGTCTTTTTACTGGTGCTGTTCGTCTTGAACACTAGGTTAAGGTGGCATCTGTTAGACTACTGTAAAGCCACGATGTTTCTCTTTGCAATGGACAAATATCCTGAGGGAGATACTTAGAGACCATACAAATACAGTCTGTCCTCAAGCTTTTGCCCATTGATTTTAGCATCTATTGGTGGACCTTGCCTGCAAAAAATATTACTATGGGGTTTCCCTAGCGGTGGTTTTCTATTTCTCTCATCCTCTCTACATTTAGTAACTGGAACGGTACAGGACCTTTTGATGGCACATCAATTTGATTCCAAAAGGCTTTTATGAAACAAACCAATCAAGGCAGTAAAAGTTTACGAAAAAATTGTAGAGGCCTTTCAAGCACGCATTTTTAGTTTGCAGTTTCTGGAATTCTTCAGGAACCAAAGGCATTTCATGTGAAGAAATGTGATCACAAATGAAACGATGCTGCCCTCGGTGATTTCTCTGAGGCATCAGGCACTCCTGACCCCTTTAAACACTTCCCTGCATTCACTGTTGTTGCTAACTTCCCCCTGCCCTCCTCCCTCAATGGCCACTGTTCCTCAGCATTCTTTATGGGCTTCTCTTACCCTGTCTATCTCACACATGTTGACATTCTTCAGGGTTCTACTCTTGTCACTCTGCATTCTTGTCACACTGTACCTTCCTGGGAAACAGCAATTAAACTGTTGCCAAACTATTAACTAATGAACACCTACATCCTTCTCTCAACTGAAAAATATCTCAACTTGGACTTCTCAACGTTGTGTCAAACTTCAACATATTCAGAAACTGAATCTACTCCCTCCCTCAAAAAAACAATAAAAAAAATTTTCTTCTTGCAGCCTGTCTCGTATACATCTCAGTGATTACTATCAAGACCTATCTAGTTCCCTGAAACCCTGGGAGTCATTCCAACCTTCTCACTTTCTTTTACCTCTTCATGGGTGGCCACTCCTAAGTAATAACTACTCACCTATATAAATGTCTCTCAATCTGTCATCTCCTATTCCTTCCAGGCCTTGCTCTCATAACTTTTTAGTCCTTTATAGAAAATCTCCTAGAATTATCTTTTTTTTTTTTTTTTAAAGACAGAGTTTTGCTCTGTCGCCCAGGCTGGAATGCAGTGGCACGATCTCTGCTCCCTGCAACCTCTGTCTCCTGGGTTTAAGCGATTCTCCTGCCTCAGCCTCCCGAGTAACTGGGACTACAGGCACACGCTAGCACACTTGGCTAATTTTTGTATTTTTAGTAGAGATGGGGTTTCACCATGTTGGCCAGGCTGGTCTCGAACTCCTGACCTCAAGTGATCCGCCTGCCTCGGCTTCCCAAAGTGCTGGGATTACAGGCGTGAGCCACCGCGCCTTGCCAGTTATCATTCTAAAATGTGAACGTGATAAAAATATTTCTCCGCCTAAAATCTTTCAATGACTCAGTCTACAGAATAAAGTCCAAAATTCTTAACATGGCCACGATCTAACACTCACCCATGCATGTAGCCTCATTCCTGCTATTCTCCCATATTCACTTTTGGTGCCTATGTAGACCAGTTGGTCCTGCCAGTGAAACAACTCACTGAAGAAGGTTAGAAGAACAGGCTCTGGAATCAGACCAATTGGTTCAAATCCCAGTTTGCTGCAAGTCTCCACCAAAACAAGGTAATTGCAGTTTCCAAAATGGACCCCACAATCTCTCAAGCTTACAAATCTTTTTGCACACATTCTCTTTGCTTTCACTGGGCAAATGCCTACTAATTTCCCAAGGCTCAGTGACGACGCCGTGCAAGTCTTCTGGAGCAGTCTGCATCCCTCAAGGGTGGAGCAGGATTATTTCTACTGTTGCAGCTCCCACACAGCACCTCAGTCGGCTAGGGTCTGCCACCCTTTCCAGACTAGCTGGCTCTCTGTATCTGTGGGTTCAGCATCCACAGATTCAATCAACCACGGATCAAACACACTTAAGACATAAATAGCTGTGTCTGTATTGAACAAGTCCCAATTGTTTTTCTTCTTATTATCCCCTAAACAGTATAGCGTAACAACTATTTATATGGCATTTCTACTGGACTAGATATTACAAGTAATCTAGAGATAATTTAAAGTACAGGGAGGATGTGTGTAGGTTATATGCAAATACTATGTCATTTTATATAAGGAACTTGAGCATCGTGGATTTTGGTATCTGCAGGGCTGGGGGTGTGGGAGTGTTTGTTCGTCCTGGAACCAATCCTCCACAGATACCACAGATGACTGTGAATGTTCCCTGAGGGCAGACTGGCTCTTACCTACCATCTAATGACCATCTTCATGGAAGGAGAAGGACACTAAAACCACTTATTATAGTTTCATGTTTAACTCTGTTTAAAGCAATGCCTCTTGCTTGTCTGTTGCCAGAGTAAGATTTTACTACCTCTGGATATATGGGAATGTGTGAGAATCTCCACTGCTATCAAAATGCTGCAAAAGCAAAGGTATCTAACTGCATTGACACATACCTGTAATGAACAGTTTGATGAAATTAGTTGAATTCATTAATATAAAAAGTAGTTGCTATTAAAAAAAATCCTGTTTTTTTTTCTTTCAAACTAATAAATCAAACATTTTTGAGTGCCTACTATGTACCAGATATTTACACATTTCATTTAATTCCCATACCAAATCCCCAAAGCAGGGATTATTATCTCTACTCAGTAAATGAGAAAAGTGAGGCCCAGAGAATAAAGAACAACCAAAATTATATTGCCAGACAGAGCCAGGATTAGAACCCAGGTCTGGTGATTTGAAATCTCGAGCTCCTCCTTCTACAGAACATTTATGTCCTCATAAAATTATCATTTTAAAAGTATAGTATTGGAGAAAAATTTGATTCCAAAAATAAAGATAAGGTAATCATCCAGCCTGGTCACCTATGAAGTACTATTACTAACATTCTTCTTTAAATCCTTGGAGCGGGGGTGGGGGGGAGACAGGTACAGAAGAGACGTGTCAGTAAGCAAATAAATGAACACTAGGAAAAGAGACGGATTCAACCTTGGAATACTGATAGCAATAGTAATGACGGTAACAATGGCAACAAATGGCAACAAACACGTATATAGTGCTTACTACGTACCTGGCGCTACTCTAACAGCCATACATACACTATTCATTTAATCCTCACAGCAACCCTTCAAGGCTTGTATATTGTTATATTCACTTTACAGATGAAGAAACTAGCAGAATTTAAGGCTCTTGCCCAAAGTAACTACCAATCAGTGTCAAAGCTGGGATTCAAACTCAGGCTCTTAAATCCATGTTCCTAACCTCTAGAAATGAACCTAGAGAACCATGAAGATTTGGAAATTAACAAATTATAACAATTTAGCCTGCGACTGAAAAACAGACACTAAATCAAAGGATGATACTTTCCAAAGTTGATGATACTTTGTACTTTTGCAAAGTTAAAGAAAAATAAGCATTTCCTGATGAGTTTTGTTAAATACTAAAACAAGTCAATTAAAGTAATTGAGAAATCTACTTCTCTGAAGATCTTTAAAAATTCAGATAGACTCCCATTTGTCTAAAGGGAATTTAAGGATAGGTAGGTTCTAAAAAGGATGTGGGATTAACTATCTGCCTAAAACTGTCCTAACACCAGTTTAAGATTTTTCTCAGTGTGCACCTGAATTACAGGTAGTTTCTTTGATACTGAGACTTTGTGTGATGATATTGTGTCACATACACACACACACGCGTGCGACAGTTACCAAGTCTACATGCATAGCGATGCCAGTTTCTACTCTTGCTCCTTCTCATCTGTACCCTTATAAAACTCCTTAAAGAGCTCACGGGGGAGGATTTTCCTAAGTCAGAAATTTCTCTGTTTTCCCATAAACATTTTATTTCCCATCTCATTTAATAACTTTGTTAACATTCCCTGCAGTCCTTCATTTATGTCTTTTTAACATACTGTGTGCACATATGGCATCATGAAAATGGACCAACAAGACAATAATATTTTTATTTTTATTATTGTTATTTTTATTTTTTTGAGACGGAGTCTTGCTCTGTTGCCCAGGCTGGAGTACAGTGGTGCAATCTTGGCTCACTGCTACCGCCGCTGCCCGGGGTTCAAGTGATTCTCCTGCCTCGGCCTCCCGAGTACAGGAGTCACTGCACTTGGCCGTAACATTTTTATATCATTCTATATAAATTATTAAAATTAATATAATTTCAACTATCTTACTTTTGTTTTCTTATTTTTTCTCTTTCAAGGAATGCATACAATATTTCACCCATCCATTCACAACAGTAGCACAAAAGTCAATGGAACTATATTTGCATTTTAGAATAAGAAAACCCGAGTTGCAATAAACCTTCAAATAGTGGTTTAGTTATTTTCCTGATCCTTAAAAACAGAATCATCAGAAGAAAAGAAAACATAGCCTAACAGCCCGAATGCAAGAGAAGAAATACACATACAATATATGTTGACATTTTTCCAAAACGTAACTCACCGAAGTTTCCTGCCTTTGCTGGCTTTCCTGTCTACTTTTTTGTGGATTTTGCTTCGCAACTTCTGGATTGCAAGCCACTGCCTGGAAAATTCACAAACAATGTTATGTACCATCACTAACAGAAATAGTTATACATATTGACAAATTGGAATTTTTCTCACTAACAACCTGCAGAAAGAAATCATCAACCTACATCAAGTTCCTCAAGCTAGTTTGGGGCCAGACCGACTAATCAATTGAAAAGGATTTGTGCAGTGGTAAAAAACAAATGGCAGCTGGGAAATTCTACAGCAAATTTGGTTAACAATGCTCCTTAGTATTTGAAGTTGCTGTGACAAGCACTAAATCTACCAGTCTGCAGGCAAACCCATCAAACTGAGCATAGCTGCCTGGGTTTCTTTTTAATGTTTTAGCTATGCAGCACGTTCTATTGCTAATGTTGCAACTGCTGGTTGGTTTGAGTGCATGAATTTTTTAAATCTAACTTTCCCTTTGGTAATCCTCCAGTGCTTTTCTTGTGCTTTCCAAATTTTTGCCAATTTAAAAATAATTATCCACTACTCATACAGGTTTTTCATTGTTTAAATTTAATTGTTTTACTTGTTTTAAATAGTTAATTTTCATTTCATCTATAAATATTTCAGTACATGTTGCTATACAAGAGAAAAGGACTCTTCTCTCAATACAATCTCAATACCATTACCACATCTAAAAAAAAAAAAAGTCAACAATAATTCTTTATTATCAAATATCCAGTCAGTCTTCCCATTTCTTGGAATGTCTCAATTTTACACTTGGCTTGTTTGGATCAGAATCCAAAAAAGATTCACATATTCTACAGTCATTTTAGATGAGAAGGAATTAATTTTTCAATAAGGGATACTAGGCTAAGAAAATCTTCAGGAATTGCTCATATGAACAAAAGTGAAAAAAAGAAAAAGGAGAAACACCAGCAGCAGCTAGTCATCTTACCTGATTTATATAACGAAAACTCAACATCAGAAAAAAAAAAATCTAGGGAAATCCAATTACTGTAATCTTAATATAATCTTAATTACCATAATCTATTTTATTGTAAAGTCAGATAAATGTACAATATAATCACCACTTAAATGCAATTTGCTCTATCACATTAAATTTATAGTGAACAGCTCTCCATAACATTCCAGAGATAAATGAAATATCAACAACATCCTACCATAAAATTCAAATATTTTACTCAAAATTATTTCATCAACACAAATTTTTCATTGCTTTCTCGAAAGGCTGCTCTGCCTAGAATCCCATTCTGGCACTTTCCGCTTTTGTTTCCTTTCATGCTTTTGCAAATTATGGCTCATGGCTATTTAAATGTACACTATTCATTAGGTAGCACTCTAAATGCACTTTTTATTTTCCAACCACAGGATGAAGCACACACACAAGAGCCTTCCTTCACTACTTTACATTCTAACCCGACATCTGGGTAATGCTGCCACGTTCCATTTCTAATTGTGCTGAAGCTTTTACTGAAGGGGTGGAGGTCTAAATTAGGGCAGACTCTAACAAAGCAGATTCGACTGAGAGCAAGGAACCTGCTGTGCAAAGTGCCATGTTCTGACAGCTGAGAGCACACATTTGGGTGGCTGCTTTGTATCCACTGGTCAACAGATTGATATGGATACAATCACAACACAAACCAGGGAGCAAAGAGCATAAGAGAAACTCTGGAAAACAAACTCTAAAAACAAAACACATAGGTGTTTTATACTTCCTTTTCAAACTGCACTTAAGGCAATGTAGGGTAAACAGTTGGTCACATTGTCTTTCTAGCTCTTATTATCTTGCTTAACTTCAGTAATTATAGGACCAGTCATTGCTCTGCAGGTAGAATTAAAGGGACTCAAGAGGAGAAACTATTATACTGGCTGTTTGTATGAACAGAAAGTGTATCTAGATTACCTTCCCATGGCCACCTGATCGTTGGGATCCAAGGAGCTGGTTTTTCGTTCTATGAGTTCTCGAAGGAGCTGGGGAAAAAGGAAAGCAACAGATTTATTTATCATCTTCCAGTACAACTGACTTTAAAAGGGGACAGAAGGAATTCTGAATGGCATAGTGACAGCTCTAAAACTACAATCAATAAGGGACAACCCAATGGCAATAGCATTACTGAATTCGCATTAACCCTTTCATATTTATATATCTTTAAAAAGGTGGCTATAGCAGTAGCCGAGAACAGAAGCCCATTTGGAAGACATTGTACTGCAGTTCATTTCAAATAGATTCATGAGTGTGCAACATTCCCTTCATTTTTTTTTTTTTTTGAGACAGAGTCTCACTCTGTCACCCAGACTGGAGTGCAGTGGTGCAATCTCGGCTTACTGCAACTTCCGCCTCCTGGGTTCAGGCGATTCTCCTGCCTCAGCCTCCCGAGCAGCTGGGGCTACAGGCATGTGCCACCACGCCTGGCTAATTTTTTGTATTTTTAGAAGAGATGGTATTTCACCGTGTTAGCCAGGATGGTCTCGATCTCCTGACCTTGTGATCTGCCCACCTCTGCCTCCCAAAGTGCTGAGATTATAGGCATGAGCCACCACGCCCAGCCCCCTTCATTGTTGTCATAATTAGTTTTGTCTACTCCATTGATATTAATGGAGAATCTTTAAAAGGTCAGGTGGGAGGGCTGTGTGGCAAAAAGGGAAAAATGCACCAGTTTCTCACCAATAGGATAACTTCTGAACTATAACCTCCAGCAGTAAGGAAGGTCTTCCTCAGGCAAAAAGCCTTTACTGTATATAATTAAAAGTGTGGGCATCATCCTCTTGTTTTCCACAGCTGCTACTCTACCAAGCTTGCTATTGATTTAGGTACTACATATGTTACTGACACATTCATAGACACAAAAATTTTAAAAGGGAACCTAAAGAAAGTGATTTGTGTATACTGAAAATACACAACAGAGGACTAGTCTCTCATCCCATAGAATTAACCCCACAGGAGTGATTCTAAATGACTCTCCTACTGTCACCTTAATCCTGACTCCACTGCACCCAGTTGAAACCTACATCTGTACCTTTCATACAGACTTAAGAATCTGCCCTGGATCTTAAAGCCCTGGGTGAAGAGAAGCAATGGATTTTAAAGTTAAACACTAAAGGAGAAGAATTCTAAATTATGATAATGAAACTACAAGTGCTATCTAGGGAAAAAGAGAAACAGAGATTAAAACTCCAAACACCTTCTGACAGAAATCTAGGAGAAGACACTAAGATAAACTAGTTCTGCTAATGGTCTGACAATAATACAGGCTCGACCCGAAAACTTGTTTCCTCATAAAAATTAGCAATTATTTTGTAGGTGAGGCATGGTGGCAACAGAGATATTTCACCAAATCAAATAGCTGAAGCCTGTGAGAAGATGAAGAAAGAGGAATAAATTCCTCTGAAAGCAGGTCTCTTTCTAATTTCATTTGTTTATGTAGGCACTGGCAGAAGTAAAACAACTTTATAAAAATATTCACTTCCAAAAGATGAATCTCTATTGCAAAAGGGAAAAAGATACCTCAACTGCAATTAGAAAACCTCCCATGATGTTTTTTCATTTGCTTATTTTGGACATTATTACCACAGCAATTATGTTTAAGAATGCAGGGACCAGAAGCCACTGGTTTTATTATCACTAGAAAACAGCAAGCTATTTCTCTACCCTGTTTATCTGATTGATTCCTAACATCTTTCTGGCAGCCAATCTATCAGTTTATCTCTCCTACTTCATCACAGTCACTTCTGGCAGCTAAATACAAGATCCAAATCCAGTGTTACACAGACATGACACAGTAAACCTATGTAACACTGCCGCTGTGTAAACAGCTGCCCTTAAGGCTAGGCAGAAATGGGCATCTAGTTCCTAGTCAATATTCTGTCAAAAGCAAGGAGTAGGGGGATTGAGGGAGAGTGGTTAATAATAATAAAGAAGAAGAAAAAGAAGAGAAAGAAAAATAAAAAGGAAGGAAAATAATGGAATAACTGCATTTCATTGCCCTTACCTTGTTCGAGCCACGCAAGAGATTACAACCACCATTCCTGGTTTTCCCAAT
Source organism: Alouatta caraya (assembly GCA_963575295.1). Taxonomy (NCBI): domain Eukaryota; kingdom Metazoa; phylum Chordata; class Mammalia; order Primates; family Atelidae; genus Alouatta; species Alouatta caraya. Next base: position 15,167 of record CAUYUD010153841.1, on the reverse strand, counting down.
CATCTCAGATCCCTTGAGAATGGGCAGTCAGGGTCACTGGGGAGCAAGCACTCATGGCAGGCTGCCCCAGCACCACAGCGCCGACCCTCGGGAAGACAGCCTCATAGGCCCTTGCCAAAGGCTGGAAATTGGAGCTCACAAGTGGATCTATTACCCTTGCAGTGGTCTCTGCAATTCAAACACTAAGTTGGTGTAGCCTTTACTTTCAAGCGCTTTGTGTACTATACATATTCTGAGATGCATTTTCACACACAAGGGCTTTGCATGACTATTCCTAGTCACTCATGACTTGGAAGATTTATTGGCCTATCTGGCCAGGTCAGGTTTATTCAGTACAATATTTAAGAAGATTCTCTTGTGTCCACGGTAAGAAAAAGAAAGCAACAAGAAAAAATACAGTTAAACAAATGATGCCCATGGCTATTACTATTTCCCACAGCTACCACTATCTCTGGGTTTAAATTTAATTAGAAAACTGTTTTCAAAAAACTCACATAAAAAAAGGCTTTGGGGATACTGGCTGAAGAATTTGATTTTACTTCTGATTTTAATTTGTATAGCTTTAACTTTACAAATAAACTTTTCTACTAAAATTCAAGTTTCTGTTACAATTATTAGAGCTTTTTATTTCAACAATGACGATTTAGTATTTGTAATAATTTTCTATGTGATTTGGAAAATGGAGAGAGAGATAAAATGTTTTTGCTCTAGTCTTAAAATTCCTCTGGATAATCAATTCAGAAAGGGTTGATTATACCTCTAGTTCTAGGGGAAAATCATAGATACAGTTAGGTTTTCAGGTCGGCCACAGAAAGCTATTTAACCTACACTAATATACAAGAGGAAAAGTACTACTAGTACTATTCAGCATCCAATCAACATTTATAATACTTACACCAGGAAAAATGCACCCTAGAAACAGCTAACAGCTAAAAATGGTAGATTGAACACATTAGTTTATCTCTTCTCAGCCCCTCTAAGAGACAGCCGAAGAATAAAATACTAACCCACAAGAAAAAAGAGAAAGGGAAAGCTAATGAGTACATATTTTCATAAAGTTTTCCAAGACAGTAAGAAGACAGAGGAGTTACCACCCAAATGCCCAGAGTGAATAAAGGTGAAGATGAAGACAACTGTATTAGGCCACAGAACTCCTGTGAGGATCAGCTCTGGCAGCTACCATGCAAGGTGGGAAAAAGAGAAGGAGCAGAACCACTTGGGCTTTCTCCATTATCCCACAGAGCCAAGCGACAACCACCTTTACCACTTCCCTCCTCTCAATGAGAGAGAAGAAATTTTATTCTTTGGAAAAACTGAACCACAGAAGGTCCAGACTAGAGGGTACCAGGCAAAGCAGCCTGGAATGCGGTACAAGGGAAAAGCTCTACGTTAATCTCTAAAACACTTCCCTTTCTCCCGTCTTATTTGTAGAAAGCTAACAGCCCGTTCTATAATTTCCTAGGCAGGAAAGCAGAGGAGTCTTTTCTAGAAGAAACTGAATGGCGTCTGCTCCCCCACCCCCAACATTAGATTTCGAAGTTGCTGTGGTCTTCTGCATGTGTCCCCCAAATCCATATGTTGAAAGCTTAATCCCCAATGCAACAGTGTTGGAAGGTGACTGAGTCATGCAGGCTCTGCCCTCGTGGATGGGATTAGGCATTTCTCTAATCTGATAGAGGGAGTCTGTCCTTTTTGCCCTTCCACCTTCTCCTACGTGAATTCCCTCAGGAGAATTCAGCACCAAGGCACCATCTTGGAAGCAGAGAGCAGCCCTCGCCAGACAACACAAACTGCAGAAACTGCCAGCTCCTTGTTCTTGGACTTTACAGCCTCCAGAACTGTGAGAAATAAATTTCTACTGTTTTAAAATTATCCAGTCTGTGGTATTTTGCTGTAGCAGCACAAAAAAATAGACATATAGAAAACTAAGCAAACAAATACAAATTCTGACATCCAAGGCTACTTTAACAAAGTGGTCAGTTCACCGCATAATTATATTTAAAGAAGCCAAAAGCTCTCCCCAGCTTTCAGAGATTCCAAATAATAAACTTTAATGCTTTATTCTTAAATATGAACAGACAGTTAAGGATCGCCTGCATCTGAGGGAATCCTCGTGCACAGACCAAGCAAATGGAAAAGAGACTCGAGGAAGCAATGCAGAGAACAAAATAAATGCTTAAAAAGGAGGAAAAAAGCCCCAAAACTTACAATGAATATATCCCAGAGGAGTGGAAGAGGGTATACTCTGATAAGAGCAGGATGCTGTGAAAAACAACTAAAATGGGAAAATAAACACTAAACAGAAAAAATTTTAAAATCCAATAGAAGAAATTAAATGAATGAAAATCTCTGATAAAACAAAAAGAAAGCCAAAAGGCAAAAAAATAATATCTTCTTGCTTTTTTGCAAGACAAGACAAAAATTTAGAGGATAATCCAGAAAGTCAAATATCTAACTAACAAAGGCTGGGAGAAAATGTTTGGAGTAATACCGAAAATTTTCCAAAATCAAAGAAAGAATAGGAATGCACCTGCAAAGACCTAGTGCAACGAATAAAAAAGGGCCTTTGTCAAGATACATCATCATGAAATGCGGATTACCAGGAGTAAAGAGGAGATCCTAAGCAGTTAAAAATAGGTTACATATAAAGACGGTAACCATATGTCCCAGTTTACTCAGGAAAGTCCTTGTTTATACCTGTTTTCCTAATATGCTGTCAGGCTAGCACCTTACATGTTCCATTTCTGATAACAAATTATATGGTCACCTTACATATTAAAGAATGAAAATCTAAATGGGAAAAGACAAGTCAACAGCAAGAGCAGATAGCACAGGAAGCAAGGTACCTTCAAAATTCTATGGAAAATGACTTCCAGACTCAGATTCCATATACAGCCTTGTTACTGTTGTTATTATGATTATTAAGACAGTGTCGCCCTATCACCCAGGCTGGAGCATAGTGGTGCAATCTCAGCTCATTGCAACCTCCGCCTCCTCAGCCAAATCATTAACCAAGTATAATGAGAGTTACATAAATGCATTTTTCAAACATGTAAGGACTCAACAATTTACTTTCTATGTATTCTTTCACAGGAAGATGTACTTTAGTAAATGAGTATACAAAAATTAAGATATAAGATATTAGAAAAGTGAAGTCTAACTCAGGAAAGAAGCAAAGGCAAGTCCCAGGAATACAGCTAGCAGGCCTTGTGTGCAGCCATACTAGAAGAGTCCAGAGAGCTCTAGGCTGAGGTCTCCAACGGGGGAAAAAAGTAGGAGGGAGGTGCAAAAGGATAGGTTATTTTATATATTCAAGGCAGGTGCAGTATATAGGGAAAAACAGCAATGTTACATAGAAAACTAAGCAAATCTTTTAAAAACAGGAATTATTAACTCTAGGAAAAAACAAATCTGTAACAAAAATGTAATCATAATATAGTACTTGTTCCTATAGTTGGGATGTCTGTCCCCTGCAAAGCTCGTGTTGAAATTTGCTCTCAATGTTGTCTGGGCCGTGCATAGATGAAAGTCCTCCCTTGGTTGTGGGGAGTGAGTGAGTTCCCACTCTATGAGAGCCCGGGAGCTGGCTGTTGAAAAGAGCCTGGCATGCCTCAGTCCTCTAGCCTCCTCTCTTGTCACGTGATCTCTGCACATGCCAGCTCCCCTCCACCTTCCTTCATGAACAGAAGCAGCCTGAGGCTTCCACCAGAAGCCCAATCTTCCCAGCAGCATACGAGTGAGCCAAAGAAACCTTTTTTCCTCAAAAATTACCCATTCTTAGGTATTCCTTTATAGCAATGCAGAACAGACTAAGACACCTGAGAACAACATTAACTTAGTAATAATTACGTAAACACTGACTGACAGCGATCCTAGCAGGTGTGATACATTCTCATTGCAGCTTGGACTTGCATTTCCCTAAAGGCTAATGATGCAGAGCATCTTCCTGTGCTTACTGGCCATTTGTGTATTCAGATCCTTCACCCATTTTAAAATGAGGTTATTTGTCTTTTTGTTATTGAGTTGCAAGAGTTCTTTATATATTCTGGATACCAGTCCCTTATTCACTTCCCTCCTGTAATGTCTTTTCACTTTCTTGATAGTATCATTTGAAGCAGAAAAGTTTTTAATTTTGATGCAGTCCAATTTTTTCTTTTGTCATTTGTGTTTTGATTTGTAATCCAAGAAACCATTGTCTAACCCAAGGTCATGAAGATTTACTCCTCTGTTTTCTTCTAAGAGGTTTATAATTAATAGTGTAGCTCTTATATTTAGGTCTATGATCCATTTTGAGTTAATTTTTGTATATGTTGTAAGGTAGGGGTCCAACTTCATTCTTTTCATGTGGATATCCAATAACACCATTTGTTGAAAAACCAAGTAATTTTAAAAGCTTTTGGCTTTATGACCACATATTCCTTGGCTTTTTGAATTTGTCACCCAGAGTTATTGATACCTACTTTTTAGGCTTCCACAGTTCATAGCCACAGATGCTTGAGATGGAAAAAGCTTGGAGCAACCCTCTATCGAACTTACCTGGGCTAGCTGAGTCAGGATTCCTCAAATTTCCTCACTGGGAGATACAAAAGCAGACTCAAAGGATTGGGTTTACTCTTCCTGTGAATTCCCTCTCCCACAAAATTCTTAGTGAAAATATAACTACTTTTGCTCTGTCATCTTTTTTGGTTCTCAGCTCCTTAGTCTTTCAAATTATCCCGAAATGGGCTGGGCCTGGTGGCTCACACCTGTAATCCCAGCACTCTGGGAGGCCGAGCGAGGCGGATCACTCGAAACCAGAAGTTCGAGATTAGCCTGGCCAAAATGGCAAAACTCCATCTCTACTAAAAATACAAAAAAATTAGCTGGGGGTTGTGGGGCATGACTGTAATCCTAGCTACTAGGGAGGCTGAGGCAGGAGAAATCACTTGAACCTGGAAGATGGAGGTTGCCATCAGCCGAGATTGCACTATTGCACTCCAGTCTGGGCAACAGAGTGAGACTCTGTCTCAAAAAAAACCAAACAAACAAACAAAAAAAAACTATCCCAAAAGGAAGTCACTTGAAATTTTTATATACCACATCTGAGGCATACAAAAAATAAATTGCGTATACTATCATTTCAAATAGTTCAGAAGGAATTACTACACATGACTATAGTACAAATTGGCACAAAATGACCCACTCCCCAACTATATGTCCCTTTTCCACGTTGTCCACTCACTCCTAAACCAACAACTCTACTACCTAATGTTTCTGCTTCCATTTTTCTACTGAAACAACCTGTGCTAAGGTCTGGAGATCTCCATGTCTACTGGGCACCTGGCACTACTCGCCCTATTAGACATCTTGAAGCAGCAAATGACACTGGATGTTCTCCCCTCACTGAAACACTCTTTTCTTGGCATCGGTGAGGCACCTCTGTGGCTTTGCTCCGCATTCAGCCAGCCCCTCTAGGCAGCCATTAAATACCACCACTCCTTACGACTCAGTTCCAGTCTTCCTTTTCTTCTCGCTCCACAGGTTTTTCCCTAAGAACCTCCTTCTCTTCTCAAGGCTTCAATTACCTAAGAGTTATCCCTGGAAATTCCTCTTCCCTTATACCCAATATCTCATCTATCTCAAGTCTTATATTCACAAATTTGTCTGCTTTTCTCCATCTCCACTGCCTCCACCCAGTATAGGATACTATCATCTTTGTTCACCCCACACATATATTTTTTGTTTGAGGCGGAGTCTCGCTCTGTCGCCCAGCCTGGAATGCAGTGGTGCGATCTCTGCTCACTGCAACCTCTGCTGCCCAGTTTCAGGTAATTCTCCCACCTGAGCCTCCCGAGCAGCTGCAATTATAGGCATGCAGCACCACACCCCACTAATTTTTGTATTTTTAGTAGAGACAGGGTCTCTCCATGTTGGCCAGGCTGGTCTCAAACTCCTGACTTCAGGTGATCTGCTCGCCTCGGCCTCCTAAAATGCTGGGATTACAGGCGTGAGCCACTGTACCTGGCCCACGTACATATTTTTTGAGTACACTGGAGACATGGTCTCACCCAAGGCAGTGTAATGGTTTACTCTTGTCCCTCCTCCATTTTTGTCTCCTCACTGTACTCAGAGTAGTATTTTCAAAAAGCAAACGTGTCAGGACATTTAACAGGGTACCGCCAGGCCCCTTGTTTACCTCTCCAACCTAACCCACCTCCGCCTCTGGGCTGCAGTCCCACCAGGCTTCATCCTGTATGTGAAATGCTCTAGGGCCCTCGCACCAGAGGCTGTTTTTGCACATGCGCGGCCAGAACAGGCTTCCCTAGCCACTGACCTCCCACGCCTCCTCCTCCACTCATTTGTTAAATCTAAACCTTTCTTAACCACAGCTGCACTCACATGCAGGCCCCGTACCTTTGTTGTTCTTACTGTACACGGTACTCAGGGACTCCCTGATTAACGTCTCCTTCCTCCCCTTGCCGACTGTGTGCTGTGTGAGAGCAGAGACTCCATCTGAACACAATCACCACTCTAGCCCCTGCAGGGGCCCCTTGAAGGAGCTCCATATATACACAGAGGGGAAAACAATTATTTCTGAGAGAAAATGCCAAATTTGTGTTTGCTTTGTAATCTCCCTGGCCACACACAACTTTTCAGTGTTTTTACACAAAAGGAATTAATATACAATAACGTGGCTCTAATCCAGGGCTCCATTATCTACCTAGGAATAGAGAAGCCTATCTGTTTTTGTCTCTTGTTTTTGAACTGCCTTTGTCATTGCCGTTTTCAATGATATGACTACAATATTCTCCTTCTCACATGTCTTACATAGGCCAGATGGCCTACACAGCAAATACACAGAATGGCCTATTTAACAAACCTGGATGGTTTTAAGTGGATGAGAATTAGCTTCCTTTTTTTAACCATTCCAAGAGTACTTGAATTTAAAACAAAAAAACCATTTAACTGGGGCCGGGCACGGTGGCTCACGCCTGTAATCCTAGCACTTTGGGAGGCCGAGGTGGGTGGATCACCTGAGGACAAGAGTTCGAGACCAGCCTGGCCAACATGGTGAAACTCTGTCTCTACTAAAAATACAAAAAAAAAAAAAAAAAAAAAAATTAGCCAGGTGTGATGGCACATGCCTGTAACCTCAGCTACTTGGGAGGCTGAGGCAGGAGAATCACTTGAACCTCATAGGCAGAGGCTGCAGTGAGCTGAGAATGCACCACTTCACTCCAGCCTGGGCAACAAGAGCTAAACTCTGTTTCATAAACAAAACAAAACAAAAAAACAAAAAGAAAAAAACACAAACACACACACACACGTCATTTAACTATGTAAACCCATTCTTTGACTGTTAAAATGATAGAGATCTACGCTCCCTCTTGTGTCTCATTTCTTAAAGGTAGAGCTGGTTCTTTTTAGGAAAAGAGGGCAAGTACATCTTTGGTGCTTCCTCTATACTCCCCACAACTCTTAACCTTTCCTGTAGTCTCTTTAAGTTGGTCCTTTTTTTTTTTTCTGAGATAGAGTCTCGCTCTGTGTAGTAGCACGATCTCAGCGCACTGCAACCTCCACCTCCTGGGTTCAAGTGATTCTCCTACTTCAGCATCCTGAGTAGCTGGGATTACAGGCGTGTACTACCACACCCGGCTAATTTTTGTATTTTTAATAGAGACGGGGTTTCACCATGTTAGTCAGGCTGGTCTCAAACTCCTAACCTCGTGATCTACCCGCCTCAGCCTCCCAAAATGCTGAGATTACAGGCGTGTGTATTGGTCCTTTTACTGCAAGACGGATGTCTTCACATCTATCTAATAAAGGTCTGAATTAATTTCAGTTACAGTGTATATGGTTTTAGAGACGGGGCCTTGCTTTGTCGCCCAAGCTGGAATGCAGTGGCATGATCATAGCTTACTGTGCCCTCGACCTCCCGAGCTCCCACCTTAGCCTTCTGGGTGGCAAGGACTACAGGCATGCATGCCCAGCTATTTTTTTTTAGGTTTTGTAAAGATGGGGGCTCACTATATTGCCATGGCTGGTCTTGAACTCTTGGCCTCAAGTGATCTTCCTGCATCAGCCTTCCACAGTGCTGGGATTATAGGCATGAGCCACCATGCCCAGCCTAGTTACAGGGTTTTCTATTTAAATATCTTTTATTTATGAAATAGGCTTGTCAAATACTAGTTACAAGTTTCCATCTCCCACTCTCTAAGAGCTAATGCTTCTAGGTATCAGTTTTCACTTACGTGAAGTGTGTGCTGCACAGTTCAACTGTAACTATCTGCCAAAGAGTCTGACTTACCTATCTTGAATTCCAGCTCTGCCTCTTACTACCTGTGTAGTTTCAGACAAGTTTCTTGAACTCCCTGAGATTCAATTTCCTCATCTCATAAAGTGGTAATTATAGCTCATAAAGTTGTTTTGGGAATTAAGAAGATGATAAAAGTAAAGCACTCACCAAAACATAAGTATTCAATAAGCAGAGATATTGTGAACACCAGACCATGCTCATAGAAATCCCTAAACCCCATTTAGGTTAAAATAAGTCATCTTCCACAGCTGAATCGCCACAGCTGCCAACAATCAACAAGTACACTCATTCAATTTTCCTTTCTACTGATTTTCAAAAGTACGTAACAAGTAAGAGTGAAAGGATAAAAATGTAACAAGTACAGAAAACCCACAAAAATGGTAAGTCAGACATTGAGAAAGTATGCTATTGGTTGTAGAACTTTCCAAACTAGACCATGACAAATTGGAGCAAAAGTCATCCTCTCCCTTACCATTTATTCTATTTGAACTACCAGCAATTCCCTTTCCCTGACCTTCAGCTCCCCCAAAATCCCCTGATCACCCAATTCATTTATGTAGAAGGCCTTCTCCCAAACTCAGAATATCTAAAATCCTGGCTATCCTTCTTTGAAAGCCCAGATCAAATGCCATGTCCTCTTCCCTAGAGCCTTCTCTAATTCCCTGAAACTATTATTTTTCTCCCTCTTCTGAATTCTTCACTACACCCTCACCAACCGTTCTGGTTATTTATGTTTATAACCAGACAAGATATATGTTTATATGTTATTGATGTTTACAACCAGATAAGATAATAACCAAGCATTCTGATTATTATGCTTATAACGTCATCTGGTTTGCTTGACTATAAGCTCCTTGCAGGCAGGGGACACATCTAAGGCAAACTCTCACCTCTAATACCTGGAACTCCAACACTGCCTTTGCATACAGTGATTATTTAATAATATTTCTAAGGGCTGGGCACACTGGCTCATGCCTGTAATCCCAACACTTTGGAAGGCTGAGGGAGGAGGACTGCTTGAGGTCAGCAGTTTGAGACCAGCCTGGGCAACATAGTGAGACCCTGTCTCTAAAAAAAAATTTTTTTTTTAATTAGCCAGATGTGGTGGCTAGGTAGTCCTAGCTACTTAGGAGGCTGAGATGGAAAGACAGCATGAACGCAGGAATGTGAGGTTGCAGTGAGCTATGAATGCACCACTACAGTCCAGCCTGGGTGACAGAGCGAGACTCTATCTCAAAATAATATTCCTAAAATCAAAGAGTCAAGTCGCAATCACTCTTCTAGAGCTTGTCAACAAGCATGAAAAGCAGCCACCTTTTGCAAGGGGAAGTGTAATATTTGCAAGAACAATACAGGGAAGAATGAAAGGAAATCAGGAAGTGCAAATAAAGTTTAAGAAGCATCTTAATACTAAAGTTACAAACAGTCCACTTTTGGTTACTCAAATAAGAGAATGTACAGCCAGAGGCTACCAATGAAAAAGTCAGCCTAATTCTGCCTCACTGCCCTTGGTCTTTAAGGATATGATTAGTTTTTCCACTTTTTGATTCCAAGTTGCAGTGTGTCTCCACTGGGGAGCTAGCGCTAAGGCCTGTGATTTGGAAGGAATGATAAATTCATTCATTGAATAAAGCAGTACTGTTTTCTCAGCAAAAGCCCTAAAATACTTCAAAGGCCATAATATTTCACCAAGCTTGGCCATTTGGGTTAAAATTTATTAGTCAACACAGAAAACTTTCTCATCAGACCCCATATATTCCATTAGGCATGATATATAATGTCTCCCAATGTCTAATTATTAACTAGAAGTGTAAGTAAATCACTCTTAGTATTAGGCTCTGATGAGTGAAGGCAGAGTAAGAATTAAGCAATTCGAATGCTAAAGAACTTCTTGCCAATTTGCTTTTCTGTTTCCAACAAATAAAAGGAATTTTACAAGGACTAAGTGACTGACTTATGCCATTCTTTCTTTCTTCTTTTTTTTTTTGAGATGAAGTTTTGCCCAGGCTAGAGTGCAATGGTGTGATCTCAGCTAACTGTAACCTCAGCCTCCTGGGTTCAAGCGATTCTCCTGCCTCAGCCTCCCTAGTAGCTGGGATTATAGGCAGGCATCATTACAGCCAGCTAATTTTGTATTTTTAGTAGAGACACAGTTTCACTATGTTGGTCAGGCTGGTCTCAAAACAGCTGATCCACCTGCCTTGGCCTCCCAAAGTGCTGGGATTACAGGCAACAGCCATTGTGCTTGGCCCTCTTTTTTTCTTTTTTTTAATTTAAGGAAACCTTTTTTAAATTTTTTATTTTTATATATTTTTTAAGAGACAGAGTCTTCCTCGGTCACTCAGGCTGGAGTGCAGCAGCACAATCATAGTTCACTGTACAAACCTGAACTCCTGTGCTCAAGTGATCGTCCCACCTCAGCCTCCTGAGTAGCTGGGACCACAGGCGTAAGCCACCATGCCTGGTTAATTTTTTTACCGTTTATTTTTTATAGAGATGGGGTCTCATTATGTTGCCCGGGCTGGTCTCAAGCTCCTGGCTTCAAGCAATCTTCCTACCTTGACCTCCCAAAGTGCTGGAATTGCAGGAGTGGGCCACTGTACCCAGCAAGTTATACTTTCTAGTCAATACTAAAAGTAACAATGTACAGAGGGTGCTATTGTTTAGATTTTCCAAGAGTTCCCACTTCAAAAATTCTGCCCATTGGTCACTAGATGGATGTCTTGGGTGGGTACCTCCCCCTCCATTTATAATAAAGGTAGGGAGAAGGGTTATAGATCCTCTCGGATACCAGCTCAGCTACTATTTTTTAGCATTCCTTATTAAGCAAGGTTTCTTTTACTATATGATATGTCATTTGTGTTTAAAGAATAAAAAGGAAGTCATTCTGAACTAGAGAAGAATTCACAAGAAACTGAAAAGGCAGTACTAATCTGTATTCTGTAATTATGTCCCTTAAGAACCAAAAGCCCAGCTGAAACTCATCTCTCCCTGTATTTCCAGCATCCTCCCTCTAGCATTCAGATGCCAATAATTCTTCAGCCTCACCAGAATCCATAAACCATCAATCCTGCCACCTTTTCAGCATCCCTCTTCCTCTCCTCCTGGGCTCGCTTCCCTCCTTACTCAGGTGAATGAGATTCCAGAATCCATCAGGATAATCACCCCGATATACCCCCTGAACTCCCTTGCAAGCTGTCCCTTTGTTGTACAATCCCTTAAGGATAGGTGTATTCTGGAATTCAGAATGTTTCGTATTTTGGAAAGGTAACACACGGCATATGTCAGAAATGTGTCAGCAGAGTCTGAGGCAGCACCCCAAAGTCAAACACAAAATTTCTGTAGTAAAATACATATTCCCACATAAAGGGAATACATAAAGCCTATGCGTAGCTTCACGTTCATTCTGATCAGGTGCCGCTACCACAAGAGTTTGCCAAATTTACTAAAACAAAAGCTATGAGTTTTCAGATTTTTAATCTCAGAAGTGTGGGAAGGGATTATTTACCTGTACTTCCTTGGCAAAACCCCAAGCCACGTTAAACCTCAGTACCTGCATCCACATGGACGAACGTGGTGAGAGAAAAGACGAGATCTTGCAAGCTGGCCTCACTCTCACATCATCACCAGGAACCTTCTGTGCGTTTTTTGGTCTACCTGACAGTGCGACTACGATTTCCTAGTCCACGCACTCTCTGAGGTGACATTTTCTTACCCTCTCTTTTCTCAAACCCCCATCTCCTCCTACATCTTATCACTCTTGGCTCCTTCATTCACAAAAAATAACATAAAATAACACAGAGGTACTCACGTGAGGACTCCGCACATGCTCTCAGCCCTTGCCCCCCTGCAACTGTGTTCATACGTCCTGCCTTCCCTGTATCCGTCACACCAACCCCTCCCTACTTAGCTACTGACCAGAAGTTCTTACCTCTTTCCCGCAACATCCATTTTTCCCTCTCCACAGGATCGTTTCCATCCACATACAAAACACATCTCCTATCTAAAACTCTCTCAAACCTTCCAGCAGCTGTCCCATTTCTCTATTCCCGTACGGCAAACCTCCTTCAAGTTGTCCATACTCACTGTCTCAATTTATTTCCTCTCATTCTTTTGTTTTTCAGATGGAGTTTCGCTTTTGTTGCCCAGGCTGGAGTACAGTGGTGTAATCTCAGCTCCCTGCAACCTCTACTTCCTGGGTTCAAGTGATTCTCCTGCCTCAGCCTCCCAAGTAGCTGGGACTACAGGTGTGCGCCACCACACCTGGATAATTTTTTGTATTTTTAGTAGAAACGGGGTTTTGCCATGTTGGCCAGGATGGTCTCCAACTCCTGATATCAAGCGAGTGCTGAGATTACAGACATGAGCCACCATGCCTGCCCTCCTCCCATTCTCTCTTGAACCCTCTCCACCACTTTACTAAAAGAGTTCTTGTCGGCTAGATGCAGTGTCTCACACCTGTAATCCCAGCACTTTGGGAGGCTGAGGCAGTCAGATCACTTGAGATCAGGAGTTTGAGACCAGCCTAGGAAACATGGCAAAACACTATCTCTACTAAAAATACAAAAATCAGCCAGCTGTGGTGGTGCATGCCTATAGTTCCAGCTACTGGGGAGGCTGATGTGGGAGGATCATTTGAGCCTGGGACGCAGGTTTCAGTGAGCCCCAGTGCACTCCAGCCCTGGGGACAGAGTGAGATTCCTCTCAAAAAAAAAAAAAAAAAAAGTTCTTGTCAAGGTCACCAATGGCTTCCACTGGCTAAAACCAAGATCGATTCTTTCTCTCAGCCCTCGTCTTACTTGATCTACCTGCAGCATGAAGATTTACTCCTGTTTTTTCCTTAATGTTTAATAGATTTAGCTCTTATGTCTGGGTCTGTGATCCACTATAAGTTAACTTCTGTGTGGGTGTGAGGGAAGGCTCCATCTTCATTCTTTTGCATGTGGATATCCAGTTGCTCCAACATCATTTGTTAGAAAACAAATTGAAACAAAAAACTGTTCTTTTGCCCACTGAATCATCTTGGTACTCCTGGTAAAAATCAATTAACTATAAATGTATTGCATTGAGCTATATGCCTAGCCTGCCAGTACCACAATGTCTTGATTACTGGAGGTTTGTGGTAAGTTTTGAAACTGGAAAGTGTGAGTCCTCCAACTTTTTTTTCCTGCCCCCCTAAAATTGTTTTGGCTATTTGGGGTCCTTCCATTTCCATACAAATTTTAGAATCAGTTTGTTAATTTCTGCAAAGAGAAAAAAGGCAACGGGAATTTTGATAGGGATTGTTTTGAAGCTTTAGATCAATGTGGGGAGTACTGTCATCTTAACAATGCTAAGTCTTCTAATCCATGGACATGGGATAGCTTTCCATTTATTTAGGTCTTTAATTTCTTTCAGCAATACTTATAATAATTTTCCATATGTTAAATATTTCACCTTCTTGGTTAAGTTTATTCCTAGATATTTTATTCTTTTAGATGCTACTGTAAGAATAATCATTCTTCTAATTTCCTTTTCAGGTCATTTATTGCTGGTGTATAGAAACACAACGGATTTTTGTGCATGCACTTTGTACCCTGCAACTTTGCTGAATTCATTGATTAATTAGCTCTAGCAATTTTTTGGCGCCTTCTTTAGTACCTTTTTTTTTTTTTTTGAGACGGAGTCTTGCTTTGTTGCCCAGGCTGGTGTGCAGTGACGCTATCTTGGCTCACTGCAACCTCCCCCTCCCAGGTTCAAGCAATTCTCCTGCCTCAGCCTCGCAAGTAGCTGGGATTACAGGTGTGCGCCAACATGCCCAGCTAATTTTTCTGTTTTTAGTAAAGACGGGGTTTCACCATATTGGCCAGGCTGGTCTCGACTCCTGGCCTCAAGGTGATCCACCTGCCTTGGCTTGCAAAGTGTTAGGATGACAGGCGTGAGCCGCTGGGCCCAGCCGGTACTTTCTATACATAGGATCATATCATCTGCAAATAAAACATAGTTTTACTTCATCTTTTCCAATTTGGATGTCTTTTATCTCTTTTTCCTACCTAACTGCTCTGGCTAGAACCGCTAGTATAATGCTGAATAAGTGGCAAGAGCAGATATCCTTGCCACTATTCTTAGAAGCATTCAGTCTCTGGTCACTGAGTATGATGTAATTTGTGGTTTTCACAGATGCTCTTTATCAGCGTGTATAATCCTTGGTGCAGGGTTATTTGCTAGTATTTTGCTGACTTTACATATGGGTCTGTAATTCTTTCCTTCCTTCCCTCCCTCCCTCTAGTATTTTGCTGACTTTTACATATTGGTTTGTAATTTATGTCACTCCCTCATATTGGTTTGTAATTTATGTCACTCCCTCCCTCTCTCCCTCCCTCCTTCCTTCCTTTTCTCTCTTCTCTTCCTCCTTTCCTTCCTTCCCTTCTTTCCTCCCTCCCTCTCTTCCTCCCCTTCCCTCCCCCTCTCCCTTGCACAATCGCAATTCACTACAGCCTCAACATCCCTTCCTCCCTCCCTCCCTCTCTTTTCTCTTTTTTCTTTCTTTCTCTCTCTCCTTTCCCTTCCTTCCTTTCTCTCTTGATCACAATTCACTGCAGCCACAATCTCCCAACCCCCTCTCTCCTCTCTTTTCTTTTCCTCCTTCCCTCCCTCCCTCTCACTTCCTTCTCTCCCTCCCTCCTTCCTTCCCTTTTTCTCTCCTTTCTTTCCTTCCTTCCCTTCCTTCCTTCTTCTCTCCCTCCCTCCATCCCTTCCTCCCCTCCCCTCCCCTCCCTCTCTTCCTTGCACAATCACAATTCACTACATCCTCAACATCCCTTCCTCCCTCCCTCCCTCCCTCTAGTATTTTGCTGACTTTCACATATTGGTTTGTAATTTATTTCCCTCC
>CAUYUD010153839.1:0-11337 GCA_963575295.1 Alouatta caraya | reverse complement strand
TTTATATATAAATGTAATTTCATATGTATAAATTATATATTCATATATATAAACAAATTTTAATATGTACATTGATATGTATATTTATATATATAAATTAAATTTTATACATAAAATTACATTTTAGCATATATTCTATATATCTTATACATATATAAAATACATATATATATAAACATACGTATATATGTATATATAAAAATATGTGTGTGTGTGTGTGTGTGTTTGTGTGTGTGTGTGTGTGTTTTAGATGGAGTTCTGCTCTGTCACCCAGGCTGGAGTGCAGTGTTGTGATGTCAGCTCACTGCAACCTCCACCTTCTGGGTCAAGCTGTTCTCCTGCCTCAGCCTCCTCAGTAGCTGGGATTACAGGCATGCACCACCACGCCTGGCTACTTTTCTTATTTTTAGTAGAGACAGTTTCACCATGTTGGCCAGGCTCGTCTCAAACTCCTGACCTCCAGTGATCCACCTGCCTTGGCCTCCCAAAGTGCTGGCTGGTATTACAGGCATGAGCCATCGCGCCTGGCCTTATTTATTTATTTATTTTGCTGTGACTTTATCTCTTCAAACCCACTCATATTTCTAAATGAGAGATGAGATGGGACTTGATAACTTCCCAGGAAAAGTGAAAATCTCTTCCCCACATCTAAAGGATATTTCATTTACTTCCTCACAGGGGGATATTTGTCCTTCAGATTCCTAGACTGCTTTTTACTACCGATGAGTTAACACCCTCAGTGTGCTCATGCAGGCCGTTGAGTTCTGTGAGCTTGTGCCACGAAGTGCTGTCTTCACTCACACGCTCTCCCTCAAGAAGTTTTCCTTGAGCTCCCTCTGTGCTGGGGCCCTGGGCAATGTCGGGGAAACACTTTGTGAACATATCAGGCCTTGCCCCTGGCCTCCCAGAAGCCTCAGCATTTGCAGTGAGGGCGCTTGCCAGCCTGTTAGCCTAGATAGTTCTGTGTTTTGCAGGTGCATCCTGCCTGTTGCAGGCCGTTCATGGAGCCTGGCCCTGACCCAGTAACTTCCCAAGCAGGGGGACCATAACGATGTCACCATACCTTTTGAGGTGCCTCTAGGGGGCGCTGCTGCCCCTGGTTGAGAGCCACTCCTTGCTGGAAAGACTTACTCGCAGCAGGCAAGTTTGGATAGAGTCCCCAACCAATTCTGTCTTGGGTGTGGTGCACACTTTTCTTTATTTCTAGGAATTTGGACTGTATTAAGTTAGGATGGCAGAAGTAGATATTTGAAAAAGGAGAGGGAAAACAAAATCCATTTATCAGGGTCCTGCACTGAGAAGTGGCTCATCTCAGCAGTAGAAAGTTGGTGTGTTTAGCTGCTCGCCACTGAGGCTGCCTTCCGCAATCTCTTCCTTCACTCCCCTCCCTGCTCACCCCTACCCCAGCTCCATCAAAAGGTAAACCATGTGGACGTTAACCACTGCCAGCCTGAGGCAGAGACTGAGGAAAACCTTGGTCAGGAGGGAGAATGGAAGTGTTGAAATGGCCCAGAGCACTGTGGCTGATGAAGGAGTGGAGGAGGTCTCTCCACTAGGACTGATAGGCAACTCAAGGGCAAAAGCAGACATCTTTTCCCCATCCTCTAGAATCTGTGTGTGTGCTGATTAGCTAATAGCAAGATTGTCCCAGTGAATAGATGATACCCTCCCTCCATTCTTATTGTTAACAGCATAGCAAAGGAGCGACACAGACAAGAGCAGAGAGACTGGGGCCCTGCCCTCGAAAATCTCACTGTTTGTCTCTCGCTCTTGAAACTCGCCAAGTGTTAAGCATTGTCTAGGGTCTGGGAGTGAATAAAATAAACAAAATCCTTGCCCATGTGGAGTTTTGAGACTAGCAAGAGTGACAGATGGTTGAAGGAAAACGTACAAGATTAACAAATTTTAAAGTTGGACTCAGTATGCACTGGGAAGGATATAGACAGGCGGAACTCTCATACATGGTTCACAGAGGTTTGGTAGAAACTCTGTGAGAACAACAAAATTTATGACTTAATCATGCCATTCCTATGTACATACCTCAAAGAAACTCCTACAGATACACAGTCAGAAGTGTCTACAACAGCTTTCTTTGTAGTATTAAAAAAAAAAAAAAGAGTCAGTGAAAATGTTTATGAACAGGAGAATGAATAAATACATTGTAGTACATTCATACTTGGAATGCATCAGTGAAAATATGTGACATGGAACTCCACATATTCTTGTGGGTATGTTTAACAAATCTGATGAAAATAATAAAGAAGTGTAGAATAGTATATGTAGTATTATTTATATTAAGTTTAAAAACATTAAAGAATATAGCATGTTGCTTAGGCATACAAACATACATGGTAGAAATAAAATACATGGGAATGATTGATATGGTTTGGCTGTGTCCCCACCCAAATCTCCAACTGTAGCTCTCATAATTGCCACATGTTGTGGGAGACACCCAGTGGGTGGTAACTGAATCGTGGGGACAGGTCTTTCCTGTGCTGTTCTCATGAAAGTGAGTAAGTCTCACATGATGTGATGGTTTTATAAAGGGGAGTTCCAGCCAGGTGTGGTGGCTTATGCCTGTAATCCCAGCACTTTGGGAGGCTGAGGCGGGTGGATCACCTGAGGTCAGGAGTTGAAGACCAGCCTGGCCATCACAGTGAAACCCCGTCTCTACTAAAAATACAAAAATTAGTCAGAAGTGTTGGCAGGTGTCTGTAATCCCAGCTACTCAGGAGGCTGAGGCAAGAAAATTGCTTGAATCTGGGAGGCAGAAGTTGCGGTGAGCCGAGATCGTGCCACTGCACTCCAGCCTGGATGGCGGAGCAAGACTCTGTCTAAAAAAATAAAAGGGGGGAGTTTCCCTACAAAAGCTCTCTTGCCTGGCACCATGTAAGACATGACTTTGCTCTTCCTTTGTCTTCTGCCGTGATTTTGAGGCCTCTCCAGCAATGTAGAACTGTGAGTCCATTAAACCTCTTTCCTTTATAAATTACCTAGTCTTGGGTATATCTTTGTTAGCAGTGTGAGAACAGACTAATAAATAATAAGCCCTAAATTTCAAATGAGCAGGTAATTGATGAAGAAGAAGGGGATATAATTGTCAGGGGAATATAAGGATCTTCAACTATGGCTATATTTTATATTTTAAGGCAGATGGAATGGTGGACACATAGGTAACATTGCATTATCATTTGTCTACAGTACCTACCATCCATTCATCATTATCTTTGTCCTTACTGACAGCAAATCCATTTTGTTTGTTAGCTACCCAACCCTTTATGCCTCTTACAGGGGCTTCACGGAAGCTGATTTACCCTCGGGTTCAAGGTGCAGGGCCTTATTAGAAAGAAGGATGACCCTTCCGTGGGAATCATTGTGCAGAAGACAAAAAAAAAAAAAAAAAAAAAAAAAGGATGAAAGGATGACCCATCATTCTTGCCTGTGATTGGTTCCCACCATACTCCCTCCCTCTCTGTCGTCTTGCTGAATGTAAGAGGAAGCATGTTGCCCTGCTTGCCCATGGCTGCCCTCCTCCAATAGAGGAAAAGCCTTAAAAAGTAACTGACACTGTAAATGGCAGAGTAGAGGGATGATTAAATCCATGTCAACTCAATCACCCTGGTTCTGAGGCCATTGCTCTTTCAGAATGTGAGCCAGGCATTGTTCTTGAGGCTAAAGCTCCCTTGGTTTGGGTTTTCCATTGTCTGCAAGACATGCACCGCCTAGGTTGCTATGGAAGCAAACAGCAATCATTTCCTAATCATCAGGAAAATTGTTTCTTAATTCACCCAATTTTAAGTTTTTCTCTATTTTTACTTAAACTTTGGCACCTGCTTTGTTGGCTGGTTCTATCAGTACTAGCAAGAATTAGCCTTTGAGGAAACCCATGAACACAAACCAACCTTAATGGAAAAAAATCATGAAGAATCCAGTGTGGTTAGTGTGTCAGCTTATCTTTTTCTGAGAACACGTGTATTATTTTCCATTGTATTAACTTGTGTCTGCTGTAACAAAGTACCACAAACTTGGTTATATCAACAGAAATGTACTTTCTCACAGTTGTGGATGCCAGAAGTCTGAAATCAAGGGATTGGCAGGACATGCTCCCTCCAAAGGCTCTAGGGGGAATTCCATTCGTTCCTTGACTTTTCCGTCTTCTGGAAACTGTTGTCATCACTCAGATCTCTGCCTCCATCTTTACTTGCTCTTCTTGTGTCTTTGTGTCTCTCTACTGCTATCTCTTATAAGGACACTTATCATTGGATGTAAGCCCACCTGGGTAATCCAGGATCATCTTATATCAAAATCCTTAAATTAATTACATTTGCAAAGGCTGGTTTCCCAACTAAAGTCACATTCACAGGTTCTGGGGATTAGGATATAGACATGTCTATATAGGGCATTGTCATTCAATCAACTATAATGCAGTTGTTTTTTGTTTTGATTTTATTTATTTATTGAGACAAAGTTTTGTTCTTGTTGCCCAGGCTGGAGTACAGTAGCGCGATCTTGGCTCACTGCAACCTCTGCCTACCAGGTTCAAGCGATTCTCCTGCCTCAGCCTCCCGCGTAGCTGGGATTACAAGCATGCGCCAGCACGCCTGGCTAATTTTTATATCTTTTTAGTAGACACAGGGTTTCACTATGTTGGCCAAGCTGGTGGTCTCGAACTCCTGACCTCAGGTAGTCAGTCCACCCATCTCAGCCTCCCAAAGTGCTGGGATTACAGGCATGAGCCACCACACCCAGAGTTTTGTTTTGATTTTATAGTGCAAATAGATAACATGGTCTTATTTTTCAAAAATGGTTCCTGATTCATAGAAATAGGAACAAATAGATCAGTATTTACTGGTGCTCCATAGAAAACACTGTTTTCTTTTAGCCGAGTTGGATAACACTTAGTTAATACTTGAGAGAAAAAATTTTTTAAAGATATTAATAGAGGAAATATGATTATGCAATATAAGTGTTGGACAACATGTTCTTGATGGTATGATTTCTGGCTCCCTGGGAGAGAGGCCACGTTCAGCCTCAGATATGTCCCAAGACAAATGTGGACAAAGAGGCTCAGCATCAAATACAGGGGTTCTGGAAAAGGAAAATATGAATAAAATTAGCAGACAGCAGATGGATGTGAGAAGGGAAAAAGTAGTCATGTTTTGAGGCTATTTAATCTCCTCTGAGAGGTGGTAGAGAGATCCCAGAAAGACAGCTGTGGACATTGGAAAGGAAGTAAAAAACAGTGGACTTGGAATCAGATAGACTCAATTCAGGCTTTTGACATATTTCCATATGATCTTGGGGGAAGTAATGTGTTCATCCTGAATCAATTTTATTTCCTCTACATTGTAGAAATTTTATTTTATAAAATGGAGATGACAATGTATACCTCTCAGGGTTGTTATGAGGATAAACTGATTTATCCTCTGTAAGAGTACTTTCCCCATGGTACAGGCTTAGGACATTTCTGTCAGTTAGAATCTGAACTAGAAATGTTTTCAGTGAGTGACAGGTTGGAAACACCTACAGCATGAGTGTATTATCACAATTCTTCCAGACTCACCAGTTTCTACAATGTTTTGACTTGAAATGGAAAGATCAAGATAGACAAACTGGAGTTCGGTTTCTGGCCATGATGGAGTCACTGATATGGATTATCCTTCCCATGCACACAACTTGGCCTGGCCAAAATAGGTAGGGCGGCTTTCTATTTCTCCACTCCCTGATAGTGGATAATAGATATAGCAAGACTTTGGTCCTTGAGAGAAGAGAAACTCGATGTGGTTTCCATAATCATCCAGCTTCCTGGCTGGGGACATTATTCCAACTGTAGAATAAAGAACTGGAATTTGAGCAAAGAACAGTGATCCTACTGACTGAAGGAGGAAGAGATCACAGTTCAGGGTAACAGAAGAAGTTAGAATCTGTGAGGCAAGAGATTGGAAAGGAGGGAGATATCCAGAGGGAGCTATGTGTGGAGAATCTCTGAATCTGTGCCTGAGAGATACATGTGCACACAAGACCACCTGAGGCTCATCAGAGAGTGGCTGCTTCACGGGTGAGAGTGGAATATTGGTGCCAAAAGGTGGGCAGTGCTAAGGACGAGCAGTGCTGGGGCACGGTGGATTTTCAGCTCTGCCAGAGTAGAGAGAGATCATAATGGCTGATTAATTCCCCTGGCACCCAGCTAAGGTGGCAGCAAGGCCACATCTAAGGAGCAAGGTTTTCTCTAAAGCAGGGTTTCTCCCAGGTAGTATTGACATTTTGGACAAGAGAGTTCTTTGAGGAGTGGGGGCATCCTTTGCATCTTAGGATATTTAGCAGGATCCCTGGCTCCACTCATTACATGCCAGGACACTCCATCACGAATGTGTGACAACTAAAAATTGTCTCTAGACATTGCTACATGTCCTCTAGGTGCAGAATTGCCTCCAGATGACAACCACTGCCCTAGAGTAAGACCTACTTTGTACTTTACCTAACAAAACCCTGAATAAATTCCTGATAAGATTTGCAGTGAGGGCAGAGTTTAGGAGTTGAGTCCTCAACTTAAAGGGGCTTGGAAAACACTTTGGGCTTTCCAGAGATCCATACTAACCACTCATAAACTTATATAAGTTCAAGATGATTAGCCAGTAACTGAACTGCGGAATCAATACCTTCCAGGAGAAAATAAGAAAATTCAGACATGTGTACAGTAGTACATAGAATACATGGTCTACTATGTGTTAATCACCATGTCCATTTTTCAAACAAGAAATACTAGACATGCAAAGAAACAAAAAAGTTTCATTTTTAGGGAAGAAAAAAGGCAATAAAAACGAAGCCCAATATGGCCCAGGCATTGCACTCGGAGTATAAAAACTTAAATGCAGCTATTATAATATGGTCAATGAATGAAAACAGTAAAAAGAGGTAATCTTAGCAAAAACATGGAGACTGAAAAAAAAAAAAAGTATAGATGCTAGAAGTGAAAAGTAAAAAATGGAGGTATTTAACATGAAATTCAAGATGGCAGAGGACAAGGCCAGGGAATTGAAGGGAGAACAGTACAAATTATCCCATATAAAACACAGAGAGAGATTTTTTTTTAAAATTTAGATAGAGTCTCACTTGGTTGCCCAGGCTGGATAGGCTGTAGTGCAGTGGCTCAATCTTGGCTCACTGCAACCTCCGCCTGCCAGGTTCAAGCAATTCTCCTGCCTCAGCCTCCCAACTAACTGGGATTACAGGTGTGCGTCACCACGCCCAGCTAATTTTTGTATTTTTAGTAGAGATGGGTTTTCTCCATATTGGCCAGGCTGGTTTTGAACTCCTGACCTCAGGTGATCCACCTGGCTTGGCCTCCCAAAGTCCTGGGATTATAGGCATGAGCCACCTTGCCTGGCCAAGATTTTAAAAATGAACTGAGCCTTAGGATATGTGCGAAAATATCAAATAGTCTTACATATGAATATGTAAATAAATGTAATATGTAAAAACACATAAATATATACATGTGTAATATGTAACCATATGTCTATATAGTCCCAGAAGGAAAAAAGAGTGAGACTGGAGCAAATAAAACATTTAAATAAATAATGGCTTAAAACTTTCATCCTAACATAATGAAAAACATCAAATTACAGGTGTAAGTGGCAATGAACCCCAAGCAGGACGAATATAAAGAGAGCTACACCTAGGTTCATTTATAGTCAAACTGCTCACAATCAGAAATACAGAGAGAAATCTTGTAAGCAGCCAGAACAAAAAGATACATTACATACTGGGGAACAAGGTTTAGAAGGACTGCTGAATTTTCATCCCAAACTATGAGATCAGAAGACAAAAACATAATTATCTTTAAAGAGTTGAAACAACTTTCAACCCACAATTTTATATCTGGTGAACATCTCTTTCTAAAAAGGAGATTGAGAGAATTCACTACTAGCACACCTGAATTACAAGATATGCTGAAGGATATCATTCAGGCATAAGACAAATGATACTAGATGGAAATCTGGATCTATAGGAAAGAATGAAGAGCAACTGAAACGGTAAATAAGTGGGTAAATATACAGTGTTATGTTTTCCTTTGTGGTAATTTTTGGAAAGACAATTGAATTTTTTTTTTTTTTTTTTTTTTTTTTTTTTTTTTTTTTAAGGCAGAGTCTTGCTCTGTCTGCAGGCTGGAGTGCAGTGGCTCTGTCTCAGCTCACTGCAACCTCCGCCTGCCAGGTTCAAGCGATTCTCCTACCTCAGCCTCCCGAGTAGCTGGGATTACAGGCCCATGCCACCACACCTGGCTAATTTTTGTATTTTTAATAGAGATGGGGTTTCACCATGTTGGCTAGGATGGTCTTAATCTCCTGAACTCGTGATCCACCTGCCTTGGACTCCCAAAGTGTTGGGATTACAGGGGTGAGCCACCACGCCCGGCCAACAATGAACTTTTCAAAGCAAAATAACAACACTGCAATATGAGGGTTTATACTGTATGCACAGGTAAGTGATATGGCAACCATTGTACAAAGGATGAG
The DNA here is from genome assembly GCA_963575295.1 of Alouatta caraya. Classification (NCBI taxonomy): domain Eukaryota; kingdom Metazoa; phylum Chordata; class Mammalia; order Primates; family Atelidae; genus Alouatta; species Alouatta caraya. The sequence goes on along the minus strand of CAUYUD010153839.1, from coordinate 2,818 downwards.
GGAGAGTGGATAAGTTGAATTTTATTGTTGTCTATGTGTGAAGTGGAAAATGGTACGGCATGAATTATAAATAACTTTCAATAAGTAAAAGTTCATATTGTCAGCCCTAGATCAATCACTATAAAGCAACAACAACAAAAAAAACCCCACAATCTTCAAAGAGATTTAGGTAAGAAGCTAATAGAGAAAATAAAATGAAACACTTAAAAAAAAGTTAACCCAAAAGAAGTCAGATAAAGAGCAATACAGGAAAGGAAACAGAAGGGTCAAATGGAAAACAGATATCAGATTGCAATACCTAAATCCATTTTTTTTTTTTTTTTTGAGACTGAGTCTCACTCTGTCATCCAGGCTGGAGTGCAGTGGCATGATCTCAGCTCACTGCAACCTCTGCCTCCTGGATTCAAATGATCCCTCTGCCTCAGCCTCGTGAGTAGCTGAGATTACAGGCCTGTGCCACCATGCCCAGCTAATTTTTGTATTTTTAGTAGAGATAGGATTTCATCCTGTTGGTCAGGCGGATCTTGAACTCCTGACCTCAGGTGATCTGCCTGCCTCAGCCTCCCAAATTGCTGGGATTACAGGTGTGAGCCTCTGCACGCAGCATAAACCCATTTTTATTAGGCCTTTCTTGCATAGTTATAAAGAAATACCTGAGGCTATGTAATTTATATTTAAAAATGTTTAATTGGCTCACAGTTCTGCAGGCTGTACAGGAAGTATAGTGGCATCTACTTTTGTGTATCCCTCAGGAAGCTTCTGATCATGGTGGAAGGCAAAAGGGGAGCAGGCACATCACATGGCAAAAGCAGGAGCAAAGGGAGAGAGGGAGGTACCACACACTTTTAAACAGCCAGATCTTACGAGACCTTACTATCATGAAGACAGCACCAAGCCATGAGAGATCCGCCCCAGTGATCCAAACACTCCCATGAAGCCTCATCTCCAGCACTGGGGATTACAATTCAACATGAGACTTAGGCGAGGATGAATATCTAAAGTATATCACCATTCATATCAGCAATTAAATGTAAGTAGACTGCATACTCTATAAAAAGAAGAGATTACTGCAAGACTCAACTATATGCTGTCTACAAGAGATTCATTTTAAATGTTAAGACACAAGTTGACACTAAAAAAGATATAAAGAATGAAAAACGCAGGCCGGGCGCGGTGGCTCACACCTGTAATCCCAGCACTTTGGGAGGCCGAGGCAGGCGGATCACGAGGTCAAGAGATCGAGACCATCCTGGCCAACACAGTGAAACCCCGTCTCTACTAAAAATACAAAAAAAGTAGCTGGGCATGGTGACACACACCTGTGGTCCCAGCTACTTGGGAGGCTGAGGTGGAAGAATCGCTTGAACCCAGGAGGCGGAGGTTGCAGTGAGCCGAGATTGTGCCACTTCACTCCAGCCTGGAGACAGAGCAAGACTTCGTCTCCAAAAAAACAAAAAAGAAAAGAAAAAAGCAAGCATAAATAAACAAGTGTACAATCATCATACAAATGAACTACAATAAATGATGCAATATGAAAGCACTCAATGAGCTTGCCATTTAAAAAAAAATATTTTATTGCACTTTAGGTTCTGGGGTACATGTACAGAACATGCAGGATTGTTGCATGGGTACCTACGTGGCAGTGTGGTTTGCTGCCTCCATCCCCGTCACCTGTATCTGGCATTTCTCCCCATGTTATACCTCACCAAGTCCCTACCTTTCACTGTCCCTCCCTTAGTCCCCTTCCATCAGGTATTTTTTATAAGGGCATATGTTCTCCTCCTCTCCTTTCCATGACCCTCTGCACTTCTCCTGCTGATGACATTTGTATCTCGAACACTCCTGAGTATAATGGTCATGGCTTTCCCTTAGAACTGATTTGGTTTTGCAGATTTCAATTTCTTATACCCTTTAATAATATTCATTCAACATGTTAACTTTATCAGAGATTTTCTTTTTTTTCTTTTTAAATATTTTCTTTATTTTATTATTATTTATTATTATACTTTAAGTTCTGGGATACATGTGCAGAACATGCAAGTTTGTTACATAGGTATACGTGTGCCATGGTGGTTTGCTGGATCCATCAACCCGTCATCTACATTAGGTATTTCTCCTAATGCTATCCCTTTCCTATCCCCACATTCCCTGCTATCCCTCCCCTAGCCCCCCCACCCCCTAACAAGCTCCGGTGCTTGATCTTCCCCTCCCTGTGTCCATGTGTTCTCATTGTTCAACACACACTTATGAGTGAGAACATGTGATGTTTGGTTTTCTCGTCTTATGTCAGTTTGCTGAGAATGATGGTTTCCATCTTTATCCATATCCCTGCAAAGGACATGAACTCATCCTTTTTTATAGCTGCATACAACTCAGTGAAATAAAGCAAGAAGGCAACAATTTATCAGAGGCTTTCTAAGAAAATGTTTCCAACTATCTAGCTATGGTTGGGTGGGGGAAATTTGTGTCTGTTTCTGTTGTAGTCATTGGGGAGTATTACATACCTTGAAGGCTAGAACTTGCTTTCACTCATGTGGATCTTTGATTGCTGGCACATAGAGCTCACTAAATTGTGTGCTCAATAAATTTGGTATTCCTGCTATTTCTTAAACATGGGAGCACATTTCCAGCTGAGGGCCTGTGCTCTGGAAATTCTCTCTTCTTAAAATGTTTCATTCTTGTTTTTTTTTTTTTTTTTTTTTTTTGAGACGGAGTTTCGCTCTTGTTGCCCAGGCTGGAGTGCAATGGCGCGATCTCGGCTCACCGCAACCTCCGCCTCCTGGGTTCAAGCAATTCTCCTGCCTCAGCCTCCTGAGTA
>CAUYUD010153829.1:0-11118 GCA_963575295.1 Alouatta caraya | reverse complement strand
AGCCCTAATTCTATAAACTAATATATGATTATGTAAAGGATTATATAAGAGGAAATAGCTGAGTAGTAACACTATAAAGTGAGATATTCTTCAAGCCCTAACTGTGCCAGGGTTCTGCTTAGCTCTCATTCCTCGGTGCCTATATGGGGGTTACCCACAAGCAAAGACAAATGCCAAGAGCAAAAATGTGTGTAGCGAATTTGGAAGATGAAGTTTGAATACGCTGGAAGTGTTTGAATCAAGAAGGAAGACGGAGATCCTAACAGCAGAGCCAGCGATTCTCACACCCAAGAGAAAGAGGAAGCAGACACTAACGACATACTCAAATGCTTCAGCAAAGTCAGAAATGCAAATACAGTAATCGTTTTCCAGTAAAATGAGGCAAGCAGTCATGCTCAAAGTTTGATGGAGTTGGGTGAAGGAGAGACTCCTTCTTCCGTAAGAGGGTTTGACTGTAGAAGTTCCCAGACAGGCCATTGGGTGGATGCCCCAGGGAGCGCTGTCAGCCGATTCTGGAGTCTTTCCTGAGAAAGTAATTCCAGACATGAAAGATATTTCAATACAGTGACCTCCAGCAGAGCAGACCTGGACCCGATTAAATCAATGGCCAATCAGTTCTGGGGCATGTGAAGGACAAGAGACACGTTTGCACCATTTTTCCTGCATGGGGAATGTTTTCAACATGAAATTAACCCACGAAGGGCTGGACCTGGAAGCGCGTCAGCACTGTGGCTCAGTGAGTGGCGAATCAGTGGGTGACTGTTGGCGTCACCCACGCACATGCAGTCCCTTGGTCTATCCCGACTGGGGCAGCCTTGGTGCGTGTGTGCGAGAATTCGGATCCTGCAGCCGAGACCACCGCTCCATCTGCAGGGGAGCCCACAGCCAGGGCTGCCACCGACTGAAGAGGGCTCTGGCCAGTTACCCCACCTGCCAGTGCCTTGGTTTCTCCTTCTGCAAAGTAGAGATGATCTTCTTTGATTGCTATGAGAGGCTGATATGTAGAAAAGAGTTAACAGCAACAAACCCAGGTGGAAATACAAGTTGTCAGTGCTTATATCTGGCTAAGATTGCAGGATTATTTTTTTATTCTCAGTTTTGTAAAATGTTAATGACTGGACAATATTCATCTTTTACGAAAATAAAAAAAAAAAATCTCAGCTTCTGAATATATACCCTTCCCACGTAATGAGGTCTCCCAAGGCTTTTCTGGGTGTGTGGTCACCTGAGAGTCGGGGGAATAAGCTCTGAGTGCCGCACATGGGAGCCGCCTGCTCACTGTTCACTGCCCCTCAGGAGAGACACCTGTCCTCACGCTTCTGTGAAGCCAGCGTCTGTCTGGCCCCAGCCCTGCTGTGGGTTCCAGGGCATCAGGGAGCCACGTGGGAGATTTCTCTTCTGAGAACCTCAAAGTTCATACAAAAATTAATTAAAGCACAGTCTGTGGAAATAGCAATTATGTCTGTAGTATGTTTGCTTTGATGTTATATATGTTAAATGGTATTAAAAACAGCAAAATATATGGCATGAAAATAGATAGCAAACTCTGAGCTCCTGTGAACACAGCCAGAACCTATATTAATAGTAGAAGAGCCCAATAACATTGCAGGACATGACCATGAAATAATACTGGGCAACAAACAGTGTTAAGAGAAGTGTATTATAGCCAGAAAGGTAGAGGTAAGTTAAGGTCAAAGACATGAAGTGTGTAAAAACATAATTTTAGAAGATGATCTTAAGCACCAATCTTTTTCTTCCCAGATTCCCTTAAAGGCATCCATCAGTGAAGCAGCAGCCGGGGTCCAGCTGGGCGGTCTCAGGCCGGGTTAATTTGTATAGATGATGGAGAGCTTCCTGCTCATGCCCATACTTCTAGTTGTCCAACGTTGCCACTGCTACTCCCTGCCGACGTCACCTGCTCAGACCTGTACGGACAGTAAGTGTCCTGCACGAGGAGGTTCAGGAGATCACGGTTCAGGGGAGATGAATGCCCCAATACCAGACCCAGGTTAGGGATCTTGAAAAGGTGATTGCAATTATATGGTGACATGGTTCAGCTTTGTGTCCCCGCCCAAATCTCACCTTGAATTACAATCTCCATAATCCTGGTAAGTCAAGGGAGAGACCAGGTGGAGGTGACTGGATCATGGTGGGGGGATTTCCCTGTGCTATTCTTGTGATAGGGAGTTCTCACAAGATCTGATGGTTTTGTAAGGGCTTATTCCCCGTTGGTTTGACACTTCTCCTTCCTGCTGCCTTGTGAAGAAGGTGCCTTGCTTTCCCCTTTGCCTTCTGCCATGATTGTAAGTTTCCTGAGGGCTCCCCGGCCATGCTGAACTGTGAGACAATTAAACCTCTTTACTTTATAAATTACCCAGGTTCGGGCATGTCTATAGCAGCATGAGAACAGACTGATATATATGGCAAATGTGAATTCCAGCTCCACTGGTTTCTGACCTGGACGCATTCACTTAAGTTTTTTTGTGCCTCTGTTTTTGTTTTTTTTTTTTAAACCTGTGTAATGGGCACATTGAAGATCCTTGTCCCAACTTCCTCATGGAGACCTGAAATGCAAAGATGGCATCTCTGCTGCCCCCTGCCTTTCCAGAGCACACACTGCAGGTTTTTGTACCTTGTAACTGGCTCCTTCACAGGTAGCCGACTTCTCCAAATCTCCTGAGTGATGTTTAGGAGATGTGAAATTCTTACCAGGTTTTCCCGACAACGAAGAAAACCTCTCCTGGTGAATTTGGAGGCATCTTGTCCCAAATCCGTGGAACTGCAAGCAGTCCGGAGGGATCCTTGGGTAACAGTGCTTGGATTGGACAAGGTGATTTCAGTCCCTGTAGAAATGATTACGAAACATCAAAAGGTAATTCTTCTTGAGTAGGTTTTGCTTTCCGAATATTGCCTAGACGTCACTTTGAAATGAAAGGCCTGTACCTGACACCCGTCAGTCATCTGACACACTTGCTGTGTGTTTGCCAGGGCCTCAGTCTCTCAGCTCCGTTGCTGTTCACCTTCTCCAACAAAGAATGGAGTTGCTCTCAGAGCAGACTCCGGGACTGGGGTCCGCACTGTGTGCTGTCTCCTGTCCTTCCTTAAATGCCGCTCTGGATGGGTAGCAGAGATTTGCCTCCTCTGATGCAAATCAAACTCTGAATTTGTTTGGAGAGACAAACGGAATTCTGTGTTTTCTGTGGTGGCAGGTGCCATGGAAATCAGGCCTAGGAATGTTTTTTGGGGTGAAGGAGTACCACAAAAATTTGTAACCAAATTTGGAATGAAGCCAAGAAGAGAAGCATGAGTGCATGGGGACCACTGGTGCAGCTGGTCTGAGGACTGATGACTGGTCTCACTGAGCAGTGGAATTTCACAGCTGCACTGCAGGACGCTGGCCACTATGTCTGCCCATCACTGGCTTCCAGCTGCATCTCTGGAGGTCAGTAGAAAAGAGGAGAGAGGCCTAGGGCTACATGGATCCATCTGGGGCTTTGGACTCTGGGGACTGAGCAGGACTGGAAGTAGAACCAAAGTGCGGGCTCTGCCTGGTGCCCTGTGCTTGGATCGGATGGGGACAGAGTCAGCCGATTTCCTTCAATTTCAGGGCCATGGTCCTCAGGCATCGTCTCTGGGGTGGCGTTAGACGCACACGCAGACAATCTCCCAAAGCACTGCCACCCAAGTCTCCTGCCTGCCCGCACGCAGGGCCCACCCCTTCACCGAGGCTCTGCATGGGTTAGGATGACTGTCCTGCTGGACAAACCTTGGTGCCCAGCATGACACATGAGTCCCCAGTCTGCGTGCCCAACTGCATCAGCAACTGTTTGGAACATGCAGGCAGAGACTTGGGGAGTTGGGGAGAGCGTGGGACTGCCTGGGCATTTTCATGGGTCAACAGGGGCCTCCACCTGCAGACACCTCTCTCGCTCAGAGCAGCAGCGATGGGCTGTGGCCTGTCCTTCTGTGGCTCAGGTAGTTCCCTGCTCCCCCCAGGCTGCATACTCTGAGCACAGACGAGGAGCCCCTGGCAGCCCCTCGTGTGGTTGCTGTCAGCCTCACACAGGAGGGAGAGTGCAGTGTGGGGAGAGGTGGGAGCAGCTGGGCATGGCACCTCAGCTTTTGAGTGGCTGTGGCAGTCTCTGCAAGCATCCCCTCAAGATTAGACAACCACTTGGTAACAATTCAAGGAGATGCTTTCTATTCACTTTATCCTGGCTTGCCATATTTCCTAACAAACGAGTTTGGTTCTCTCTAGGTTGCTTTCATGATAAACCTTGTGTCCATGTTCATGGTATACACATTGATCTGGTCTGGCTCTGTCCCCACCAAAATCTCATCTTGAGCTGTGGCTCCCATAATCCCCATGTGTTGTGGGAGGGACCCAGTGGGAGGTAATTGAATCATCGGGTGGGTCTTTCCTATGCTGTTCTCATGATAGTGAAAGTCTCATGAGATCTGATGATTTTATAAAGGGCAGGTCCCCTGCACACACTCTCTTGCCTGCTGCCATATAAGATGTGCCTGTGCTTCACTTTCACCTTCCGCCATGATTGTGAGTGTCCGCGGCCATGCAGAGGTGTGAGGCCACTAAACCTCTTCCCTTTATAAATTACCCAGTCTCGGGTATGTTTTTATTAGCAGCATGAGAACAGACTAAAACATATTGCAAAAATAATACCAAAGCATACATTGGTAATCAGCAACATATCCCGAAAGTCCTTTGAATATGCAATCTTAAAAAAAGAATAAGAACAGACAAATGCTTGACTGCTCTCAGTGCCTCAGGAATCAGTCCCTTTGTGAGCTTCGGCCTGGCGGCCAGTCACTGGGGAGCCTGCTGCTTTCTGGCAGATGATTTTTATACAACTTTCTCCAATTTAAGCAATCATGAAAACAATCTACAGAATTTCTGCTTTGTAAAGGTCCTTGGATTTACCAAAAAAAAAAAACCATAAAAAACGTTTTTTCATGAGTCAGTCAGCCACTAGAAGTGTCAGACAACACACTTATCTGGTGGCTGACAGACAGATAGGTGGATCCACGCCTGCTGTGCAGAGAGGCCGTGTGGCCGCAGGCCCTTGAAGATGGGGAGCTGAACCGTCCGCGGGCACCTGCACCTCAGGAGCTCCCTCCAGATCTGAAGCTGCCCTCTGCACCCCTCTGAGCACGTGTTCTCCACTTCCTTCTGCTTGTTCAAAGCTAACTCCATTGTGCACTTAAATAATGAACAACATTATTTTATTGATTCTAAACTTAAGTGTACCCCCTAAAATTTTTTTCGAAATACAGAGAAGTACAACAAATCTCTACCCGAGCTTGTGTGCTGGTAACGCTCTGCTGAGTATCTTTCTAGCCTCTTTTATGCACAGCTGTAAAAACGAAGCTCTTGGCCTCCACCTTCCATGTGCCTTCTGCCCTCTGCTTTTTCCCACCCCTCAGTCACTGAAGCCCCAGCAAGGGTCTCCTCTGGAACCTGGCGGCCTCCTGGCCTCTGTGCCCGCGTGGCTCTGCCCATGTTTCTGCATCTTAGCAAGCTGGCTGCTCTCTGCCTCGAGCTCCCTGCAGCACCTGCTTCTCTGGGGGCTGCTACCACCCCTCCAGGGTCCTTCACTTGTTCCTGCTCTTCTACTTACCCCCGAAGGGTTGGCATTTCTGGGGTTCCTGCCCTTGACTCTTCCTCGGATGCTGCTGAGTCTGTGTGGACCTCTGGGCTCTGTGGGGATGCCCTGAGGGCCCCATATCCCCACAGCAGGGCTGATCTCTGCCATGGCTCCAAGCCCACATCCCCACATCTGGTCACCATCACCACACAGCCCGCAGGCCGGCACCTCAACCAGGCAGGCACTGAGCCCACCATGGCTCTCCCTAGCCCCTCCTTGCTGGTGGCTGGTCCTCTAAACTAGCACCCCTGAATCTGGAGGCAGCAGCTGTATCGGGTCGGCTTGCCGGGCACCTCCTGTGTCTGAAATGTGGGCATGCGATCCACACAGCCTCTTTTGCTGAGGGGTGTCACTCCTCCTCTTACAGGTCTGTGAGGGTGCAATAGGACCAGGCAGCTTGGCTGAAAGGGGGCTCCCTGCAGAGTGCACCTCCAGCTGCTGCCTTGATGAAGAAGGACCAACACCTTCTTCTCCATGGGTGCCTGGGGACCCTCCTGTCCTGAGGCATCCTCAGCCTTCTCCTCCCCTCTGACACAGGTGTTGAGTCATATGCTTAAGTAGAAGACAGAGCCCTAACCCACACCAGTTCTGCTGAACCTCAGCATCTCTGGAGTAAATCCTCCTGACCTGGCTCCCTTGGGATATTCCTGACACCTTCTTCATTTAATCCCACCTTTAGGAAATGCTAGGATAATGTTCGCCTTCAGGAAATGCCAGCCTTTCTCCTTGGAGCATCTCACCTCCTGCCGTGGGGTGGCTGTGCACACCTGTCAGCGCACTTTGTTGCCATGAGCACGACAGGTTAATCGAGGGGTTAACCGACCTGACTTTAGCCAGGTGTACTAAGCATCAGTACTTGGAAAGACAATGACTGCTGCTGGCTCCATAGCTGAGGAAATGTTGATGCCCTGACTCCTACTGTGGGGCTGTTGAGGCATGGATGTCATTGCTGTGGGACTGTGGAGGTGCCAGCTGCATTGCTGTGGGACCGTGGAGGCGGTGGCCCCGTTGCTGTGGGACCATGGAGGCGGTGGCCCCGTTGCTGTGGGACCGTGGAGGCGGTGGCTCCGTTGCTGTGGGACCGTGGAGGCGGTGGCCCCGTTGCTGTGGGACCGTGGAGGCGGTGGCTCCGTTGCTGTGGGACCGTGGAGGCGGTGGTTCCGTTGCTCTGGGACTGTGGAGGCAGTGGCCCCGTTGCTGTGGGACCGTGGAGGCAGTGGCCCTGTTGCTGTAGGACCATGGAGGCGGTGGCCCCGTTGCTGTGGGACTGTCGAGGCGGTGGTTCCATTGCTGTGGGACCGTGGAGGCGGTGGCTCTGTTGCTGTGGGACTGTGGAGGCGGTGGCTTTGTTGCTGTGGGACCGTGGAGGCGGTGGCCCCGTTGCTGTGGGACTGTGGAGGCGGTGGCCCCATTGCTGTGTGACCGTGGAGGCAGTGGTTGAGCTGGTGCCTTCATTACTACGGGTCTGCTGAATCTGGGCCTTGTTGCTATGGTAATATTGATGAAGACAGGTAGTGTGATTTTGTGGCCCTCACTGTGTGTCTTTTTCAGATGCTTTTCCTGCATAGCAGCTGGTGCTGTGTATCTGCAGTCAGATTTCAGCCTCCTTCCTCCCACCTCTTTGGATCCAAATGGTCCTTTGCTCCCCAACCTTTAGAAAATCCTTGCTGTTTCCCAAAGTAAGCAAATCTGTATTTTTCTCAGTTTTCTGATATCTGTCCAGGCCCCTCAGAATCTTAGTCTCCTGAAGATTTGTACTTTCTCTTCAGCAAGTGTCCTGATCTGAATGCCATCTACACCTTTATCTCCCTAGGAGAGGAAGTTCCTCAGTCTCACCTGGACCCTGCCAGGTTATAGACGTTATACACTGCAAGGACAGATGCAGACATTGGCCAGAAACAAACATTCTTTGATAGTGAGAAACAAGTTATGTGTGTATTTTTAAATGAACCAAAAATGTTTGCTTGAGCAGCTTCCAAATTTGTAAATGCATAGAAAAAATGAGTCTGACTAAGAGCAGCTGGCATTTGCAGCTGCCTCAGTTTTACAGGCTGGAGACACCTCTGCTGTGGTAGTGATTTAAGAGAACCACTCACCTAAAATAAGCCATCAAAACCATCCTGGGTATTACAAATGTCACAGAAAACAAGTGGAATCCACTTCATTGGAATATATCAACATGAAACCTGGACTGTTATTTCTAAGAGGGTAATTAATGTTTTCACCTCTTACATGCCATTATTAATGGTAATAATAGTCCTTTACATTTATAGGGTTTTCGTTTTTGAAGCTGTTTTTGTGAGAGACAATGTAGTCTTGTCTGTTTGAAATATGACATTAAGGGTGTATATTTAAATCTCCCAGTAGAACTGTAGACTTCTTTCTCTTTAAATTGTATTAATTTTTTTGTTTTCTTTATTTTGGGACTATATTATTAGGTACATATAAGGTTATGACTATTATATTTTCTTGATTAATTGCTGTCTTCATCATTATGTCTTATCACTCTTTATCCTTCATAGTGGCTTTGGTTTAAATTATATTTTGCCTGATATAAATACAGCTACACTAATTTTTTTGTTAGTATTTTCTTGATAAAACTTTGCATTTTTTGCCTTTTATCTTTCTGCAATTTTGTATTTTATATGTATCTGTTGTAAACAAGACATTGCTGAGTCTTCAAGTTGCTGAATTTGATCCATTTACATTTATTTTAATTACAGATAGATTTGGAATTTCAAAAAATGCATCCTACTTTGTAAGACACACTATGTTTTAGGCAGATTCATCTGATTTTATAACATGAAAAAACAAACTGAGAAAAGTTAAAAAATTTAACGAATGCTATAAAACAATGAAATTGCTATTTTAAGGCCACTATGCAGAAAACTGCTTAAATATACATTAAAATAACCTAGCTCTTAACAGATTATCCCAGCAATTTCTGTAGAACTTCTGAAAATATATAGAAATTAAAAATGGGATTGGATTAATAATTGTATAATAACACAATCTGGACTTTAACCTTGATTTTCTTTTTTTTCTATGCAATTATACTGAAACATGAAGATAAAACATACTAATTTTGGTTAGATTATCTACCTCAAACTAAGCAAATACAGTATCTTTCAAAGTGTAATTGTCTACTTTTCAAAATAACTTTTTATTAAAGAAAGGCTCATAATACTATGCCTTTAACTAGACAGTTAGTCCTCCTAATTGATGTAAGATTTCAGCAACAGAACACTACACAGAGAGACTACACATGCAGTAATAAAAAACGACATATAAATCTTTAAAAACATGACATTTGTGAATTATTCCAACCTTCACAGACTTCTTTATAAGCATGTTTCATGAAAAATAAGGGGTCCAGACATGACAAGTTAAACCGTACTTTAAGTTCAACCTTCAGTCTCCCCGTAAAGGTGTCCTAGAGCAGATGTCCACCAATTCAGGCATTGCAACGCCTAGGAATCAATGGTATAATCAGCGAGGGGGAGTTGGATATGTGGTGATAGCTATTGATGTTTACGACAGGTGGGTGCGCTCATCAAGCTGGAGTCTGAACTTGATAAACTGGTGCCCTGGGAAAAGGTGGATGAGAGTCATTGTGGACATGGATAGGAGCAGAGTCGCCCTGAGCCTGACGCCAAAACAGAGAGTGCCTCAGAAGGTGCTTGTGCCTTCCTGATAATGAGGTTATGGAGCACAGTGGGATCCAGAGAGAGTTTTACAAAGGATGCTTTTGACTTGGTTTTGCAATCACCTTTTTACTAGTAGGTTTTGTTTGTCTTATGTTGGGAATTTAAATATTAGGAAAACAATTTGGGATTATCTGGACACCTGTCGGTTCATCTGAGGCTGTGTCGTCTTAGAGCCAGCTATACATTAGGCAAGGCTTAAAGGCTTGCTGAAGGGCAACGTTTCCCTTAACCAGGAGGAGATGGCTTTTTACAGCAGTGCTGACTCCACAGGAAGCCATAGGTGTGCTGAAAACAACACTGGAAACACAAATCTGCAACAGTGGTTTGTTTTTGTTGGTGGTGATATTAACACGTTATTTGAAAACTAATAATCTTTTAAACATGTGGCAGAGCCTGATGGCACCCTCCTGGGTAGCAAGTCCAACATTGTCCAGCAGTTTAATATTTACAGAAAGAATACTGTGAAAGTGTCTTGTGTTGTTTCCTTCCTTTCTTGCTTTTTCTTGCTTACTGGCACTAAAAGCAGCCTTTAATTGTTGAAACAGTTGACCATAATCTGAATTTACATTTGCTCTATATTTCATCATAAGCTGTAATGCATTTTGGCATAAAGTGGATTAATCAGAAATCATAGTTGAATTGGCAGTTCAATTGTTAACAGTACTTTTTCTAACATGCAAAAACTTTTTTTCTGTTTTGAATTTATTCATTTTAAATGAATAGAACAAATCTGAGGAATTAAAAGCTGGCAAGCTTGAGATTTTTCTGGTTTAGTTTTTTTTTTTTCTGGTTTCATTTTAGTTTTTAAATCCTTAGACTGTTGTCACGAACATAATCCAGTGCACTGATGTCTTCTAAGTTGACTGATGATTTAACTGGTGAGTTGTTTGTGGCTTTGCACATGGTTATATCGAAGGACAGTCTACATGCACTTGAAAAGATAATATATTCTGCCGTTGTGGTGAATGGCCCCTAGATATTAGTTGGGTCAAGTTGGCTAATAATGTTGTTCTGTCTTCTGTATCCTGGCTACTTTTTCATCTAGTTTTCCATCAGTTATTCAGAGTCGGATATCAAAGTGCCCAACTATCATTGTGCAATTGTCTATTTCTCTCTCCAGTTTCATTAGTTTTTCTTCATTGTTTTCATGTACCTTGACACTCTGTTTTTAGGTGTATATATATTTATAATCATTTTGCTGGTAAATTGACTTTTCTGTAATCATAAAAATCCTTCTTCATTTTTAGTAATATGTTTAGTCTTGAAATTTATTTTGTCTGATCTCAGTATGGCTAGTGTAGTTCTTGCTCAGTTACTGCTTGCATGGTATATGTTTTTTCATCATTTGCTTTTAAACAGTTTTTTGTCTTTGAAAATAAAGTATGTTTCTTATAGAAAGCATAACATTTGATCTTGTTTTTTTTTTCTTGTTTTGTTTTTAATTCATTTAAACCATCTTTAATTTTGGATTGGAGTTTTTAATCTATTTATAGTTAGTGAATTTATTAATATAAGTAATGGCTGAATTTATTTTCACCATAAGATGGCTGAATTTATTTCTACCATCTTGCGGCTAGTTTTATTTTTTTTTTTGTGTGCCCATTCTTTCTTTACTACTTTCCTCTGTTTTTTTTTTTTTTTTTTTTTTTTAAAAAAAAAAATTTAAATGCATATTATGTTTTTGCGTAAATGTTAAAAACAAGAACAATTTTTAAAAATGTAAAAAAATAGCAGGTTTATTAAATGCC